>JAQGAM010000881.1:0-10883 GCA_034697665.1 Nanhermannia comitalis
CTACAGCTCTACAGCATAATAGTTATCATAGCTTTACACAAATAAATTAACTTTCTGTTGGGATGAAAAGATTATTAATTTTTACTTTAGAGTCCCTCTCTCTGGAATGCATTTATCGCCCGACTGAGCACAAAGTTAAACTATACGAAAACGTTTAAAAGACATTAAAAGTTTTGCCTCAAAGAGTTAGAGTTATAGTACATTATTGAATGAATAGCAGAAGCAATAGCCAACCAAACGAGCAAAAGCAATGCCATAAGTCAACGACTAAAGCTTATAGCTTATAGACCAAGTTGTTAATAGTTATTAAGGGGCGCTGCTATTAAAGCCCAGTTAATGAATATTCATGAGCCAAACAACGCAATACACAAACGATGCAAACTAGAGAAAAGTCAAAGTTATAAAATGAACAGATTATGAAACAAAGACAATAGACTCGACAATACAATCCAACCAACCGACCAGTAAACTAAGCCTTACTGGGATTAAATGTTATAATACAGAAATGAGGCGTAAGAAATGCAAAATATGGAATATAGTGCTTCTCCACTAATCACAGCATTTATTTAACAAATATAAATACAGAATATATGTAGAAATGTGACATTCGACTAATTGTCATTCACTCAAATTATTATCATCAGTACAACAGAATATATTACAAAAAAATTATATTTATATTTCAAAGACTCAGTTCGCCCAACCATTTGACAGACTAAGTCTCGAACAAAGTACAAACATGTACTTCAGCAGAATAGATGTGGTTCTTATTCTATTAGAGAAAACGCCATTCATTTTAGGCCAAATGGGCTTAAAATTATTATCTTTTATTTTTGACTGTTTTTCTGAGTACTCCCCAAAAAGTAAGTTCAAAGTCATTAAGTGAGCGAAATTGAGTAGAACTTTGTAAGTTTATGTTTGTTGTTATGAATTGTGCAAAAATGAGTACAGAGTAATGCTATGCAAAACATCCGAATCATGGAAATGCATTAAATTTGAAAATTTGGGTTCAAAATAAGAGAACACTTTAATGGCTATAAATGAACTGTTTTATAAATAACGCCTTACCTATATTTAAGGGAGTCTAATAAAGTTAAAATGATAGCATCACTATAAGTAATCTGATAGTCAGTTTGGAGCAATTTGCTTGTCGTTTGCAAATTGTGATGCGCTTAAGCCAAAAGTTTATCAAAGCATCAAAGAAGACAACATCATTACTTGGCACTCAATATGTGCTATTTCGCTAAACTTATACAAATATATATTCTGGTACAGTGCAGTTCATACGAAAAAGCGAACAGATACACAATTAGCAAACGGAATATCTTATATTCAACTGATTTGAATGATCGCAATGATTGCAATGAACTAATATTATAGTTATAATCATTAAAGTTTGAAAAGAGGTGCAATCATCAAGAAAGTGGGTGGAATTGTAGGCCATTCATGTATTAATGTAGCTTACATTGATAGAGCTAAACAAACCCTCATTCATAATAGCCTTACTAGAAATAATCGCCATTCAATGCATTGATGATTTCATAAGAGAATATTATATCTGAACTATTGCTTTAACTTTATATAAAAAACTATTATATAATATAATATAATATCAAATAGAACCAGAACACTATCGTCATTAAATACTTTCTAAACTCCGCTGGAATTATAATAGAGCGCATCATTGGATATCATTAATATGATATCATGATTGTTAAAGCAAAGATATAATCTATTTATGACATGAATTTCATTCTATATATCAATTAACAGTAATTGAAACCTAATATATTGTCCGTTATGATACGTATCACAAGTATTGAATTTAATGTTTATTATGAAATTAAAATGAAAATATTTTATAGACATTAGGAGTCAAATGTAATCGTGATTGATATCTAGCCTTAATTGAAACCCATTTGAGAAAAAAGGCGGAATATAAATGAGGTTTGACTGTACTTAGTTGTAAACATTGTGGTAAAAAGTATGTGATGCGTAGTTAACTAATTTGTTGCCACAGTAAATGACAAATCAACAAAACCTTAAAAGCGTTAATAGAAAGAGAGTTATGCAAAAGTTTAGAATGAAAACTAAAACGAGAGCCGATTTCTATTCAAAAACTGGAACTAAAGTTAGGAAAGCATCAAAAGTGAAATTGAAGCATAGGCTCAACACATATTGAGAGATAAGCCGCCACACTGAACATACAGTAACTTTACTTTGCTATGCCTTCACTCATTCAAACGCCATAATAAAATCTCATACAATTTTACACATCAAAGAACAACATACTATTAGATGATATGTTAGAGTTGCCAACAACCAAATTTACTAAATATTATTACTGTAGATCATTCAAAAAGCAATTTTTCCATTGGTTTGCACTTTTACATTAGTCGCATATCTGACAAAGAGCTGATTTTTCAAATGGATTTTAATTTTTCGTCAGTGAATTGAACTTAATAGCAAAGAACGAAAACTAACTATAGATATACATTACAAAACTGAAAATATACTAATTTTTCACTTTTGAGGTTTTGCCCAATTTTAGCTCAACTAATGTAGACCTGATTCAAACTTTGAATATATCACAAATTAACTTTTCAAGAGTAAGGAGAGTAAAGAGAAAGCGGGAGAGAGAAGGGAATGAAGGGAAGAGAGGAGAGAGAAACAGAGGTGAGGAGAGGGAGAGAGAGAGAGAGCAGGGAGGGAGGGAGTGAGACAGAAGAGAGAAGTTGTTTCACTTTATTTCTAATTCAGTGAGTAACTAATCATCAACACATAGACATATACAGTACTTGTACACAAAATTGGAAATGTAATAGTATATTATTCTTAGGCTATATTTCTTTAGCTTTGTATTATTCACAACTAATGGATAACTTACAACTTTGCACATATGAATGATTGGGCGTAACTTTTAACAACTTTAGCGCTAATAAATTTTTATAAACTAAGTTAATGTACGAATTCTAGTATAGCATGACTCCTACTTATTTATTAAAGATATAGATCGTGTAAATTAATGCAAAGCAATTAAAAGATTAAATATAAGTTCCAATAAATTGAAAGGTGATAAATGTGATAAATATAGTAAATGCAGTTCTCGATCGTATGATGAATTTCTTATTGCAAAAGTAAAACCCAATCGAAGTGTACTTTAATATAAAAATACACATACAATGTGCATAAGGATAAAGATAAAAAGTTGTAAAGCAATAAATACACAATGCAATTGATGGAAGGTGTGTGCGGCAAAATCACAAAAGAGCATAACAAACCGGGTGGTCTTTCGCCGATTGGTTGTATAACATTTTTTTCATTGTGCGAATCTATTGCCGTCAAATTCCCTATACATTGCTTGTACCTGTTGATGACTGATGGCTATGCGAAGGTGACTCCAAATAGAATCTTATATTAAGTTTATTATATAAAGCTTACGTGTCAGCTATTAATGCAAAAAATATTGCAATAAATTTATTCACTTAATTATTGACGCAATTTTTACAATATATCGACGATATGGCTATCAAATAGATGTTTAGAGAAAATATGCAGCAAATAAAGCATATATTAAGTTATAAAATGATAGTGGGGTTCAATATCTTAATTTTATCTATACCTAAAGTTAAACATGTTTTATGACAATTTATTGCCACCCAATAGTGTTCCTGAGCAATACTGTTCCGTGAAGAAAATAATGGCATACAATAATAAAACTTTGATCCTTTATTTGATAGACTTTGGTGGAGCGCAATGCAACTTAGAATAAAGCAATATATGCTCAATAACTGATAATGAGCGCGGTTTAGCTACTGATAACAACTATAAAAAATTGTTGCTTGAATATCAAAGTGCATAAATCAGCCAATAACTAAAATTATATCCACAACAATGACATTAATATCAGAGAAAATATTTTTCACTATTTCAATTCCATTCAATATTTTTTTCTATATTTGTTTCTCTCAGTTGAGCCCAATTTCAATTAAATTGCGGTCAAATTGAGATTCAAAAACTAACACTAAATACAAGCTCAACCGCTAGATTGGAGAGTACTGTTTCAGATTAGAATCGGCAAAACGGGATGTAATCTTTATTATTTCCAACAATTCCGCGTCGCAATTATCGGTGAACGAGAAAAAAAGACGTGAAATATAAGCAATACTGTAATAATAGCGCTCACATTCACACTCAATATATATATTTACTAACAAAACTATATAAAAGTCCTGACATGCTTTATTGAAATGGTCTTTCGTGCAGAGATGCTGTATTAGAAGCTGCATATGATGGAGAAGTAGTATGTGATGCTGTGTCGATGTGCGTCTGCAGTACGCCTGCTATATATACTGTATTATTTTGGTTTATGTCTCATTTTTATATGTTCTCATTTCGTATATAGAGAGAATGCAATACAATTACTCGATGCAATACAACGTATCCCTTGTAACTTAACTTAGTTATACTTTACGGAAGACACACACGCAAAGAACTGACAAACTGAAACTGAGGAGTTTCAAAATGAACTACAACTAGTATGTAAGCTAACCATATATAAGCACTCAATCCAACGCAATTAATTATTAAAAGAGCACATATATATCCAATACTAATATAACAGTAACTGCAGTGGAGTGCGTGTAACTGCAACTATAAAATGAAACTCTCTCTAACTCTCTATTCTATCTTTTTCTCTTTTTTCCTACACTTGACGACAATGCGATAACGAAGAAAAATTCGCTCTATTCTCTCAATTTATTGTATAGAGTAATAATATATGAATTAATGAGACTGGATATACCACTCGACAAGTAAATAACATGTAATCACAGCCACAACCAACAACCCCAACCATCAAACTCCTCAAAATAGCGCCGCTCAACAGAACGCAATTGCATGTAATTTCTTCTATTTCATGCTCCATTTTCTGATGGCTCGACTCCAACTCAAGACAACAAGAATTAAGCTTACATTAACCCAGAGCTGATTGGTTGTGGACCGCTCTCTCTGCTAAATGACTCAATAGTGCAATAGTGAAACCAATCCAACCGAGCAGAGCACCAAATTAAGAGTATTTAAAGCTAAATAAGTTGTTACCTTAAAATAAACTTCGAGAACACTATATCGCGTTTCATAAAGTGACTGTTCATCTAATGAGCCATTGTTCAGACAAACATTGCTTAATTCAGTTGATGTCAATTCAAGCAATTATTTGATGTTCTCTAAGCATCGAATCTCAATTCAATTAAAGTTCAAAAGTTGCAGATTCAACGGCTAATCACTGCACTAACAAAGCTTTACAAGATCTCAATCATAATTATTCCTCTCGACCTTATTTTCATAACTTATTCCCCAATTTCACAAAAACAAAGTATAGAGTAATCGCATAAACACAGCAAACGTATAATTTAATGATAATTATAATTGTGATGTCGTTGTCATTTGGCTTAATGTGTACATAGCAGCAAAAGTCTTACCTCTTTGTTCGTTTCCTTCTCTGATTCGGCCATTTTATTGGTTAAAGTAATATCATCTACAGTTTCCAAACTACTGTTCCTATTATAAGAACGACACGTTTGTTAAAAAATGAGTTTAATTTTAATTAAATTTAGGACTTAATTGGTTCATATGAGTCACTCTGTTTGTATAGAACTTATAATAATTATCATAACCTGAATCACAATAGAAATTAAAATTAAAGGGAAATAATAGTACATTACAATCAGATATCGATGATGGCAATGTGTGCAATAGCCGTAATATAATGACATTTACGATCAGTTAGGCCTTGACAATAATTTAACGTCAGCCTAACTTTTTTTAATAGCGGAGAAAAAGTGAAATTGTAATTGTTTTTCTCTAAAGTTTCAACTTTTGTTTTACATCAAATGAAGGGAAAGGAAAAAGTCTGTCTTCATATACAATGTCATGTTTAACAATAACTACAAATTGTTTTGACTAAAGCTGTACTAAAACAGTTGAGCGTATATTACTAGATAGCGGGTTAACTGGTCTATAATTGCTTTGAGGATAAGTTTTGTCAATTCTTACTTTGCATAAAATAATTTCTCATTCCTATTCCTCCAACAATTTGCTTCTAGACTTTCACTTCTTTCACTTCTTTCACTTGATTGTGATTGTGATGATTGATTCAAGGCTGAGACAAACAAACATTTAAGGAAAAATCGTTTAATTTTCATTTTAACACTTTTCTATCAAAAACAACTTTTTAATCAATTAAAGTTTATGTTAACAATTAAAAAACTAAAAAAAACTAGAAAATAGATACATAAGTTAGATCACTCACCACTTTGTAAATCTTGTACGTTTTCGCCAACTAATGAAGACTCTAATAATGAGTTGTTCGAAACTATTTGTTTATCTTTTAAAGAATCAATCTGTAAATATTGATTAAATAGATTATGAGTTTTTTTGCATACAAACAAATTTTCGCTCAAATAAAGCTCAAGCATTACAGCATTACAGTACTGTACTTCAAACAGGAATACAATACAGGAAACCTGATTAACATGTATGGGAAAAACTCTGATTTTTTAATGCAGAAAACTTTGATTTTTCAAAGAAAATATTGAATTATAAGTCAATAATTACTTTAAATTAGAATAAATAGCAAAAAATAAGTTTAGCAAAGATAATTGAGCCAATAACGGAAATGGAACTAAATTAAGAGAAGGTAAGCATCAACTTATATCGAAACGAGAGACAATCATTGAACAACTGTATGATCAGATAATATTTTGTTAGCTTTACAAGAATGAAAGGTTTTGCATGCGATACCGAATTAATAAATGAGTGTTTATGAGAACCAAAGCTAACTATAATTAATAGAGTTATTGAGCATAAAATTTGAGCGAGTGATCAGCGTTTAGAAGTTTTAAAGCAAATGGTGACTATGTCCTTGTCCTTGGAGTGCACTAATTCACTATTTGCAATATTGTCGAAATATTAAAGGCAGTTAAGAACAAAACGCATGCAACCAAAGCAAAGCAAAGCAAAACTTTCCCCAATTGAAAAGCAAAAATCAGATCCGAACAAATGATAGCTTCAATCAGCCATTCGATAGTATATATATATTTATAACAAAAACATTTCCAAACTGCACTCATGCGAATCTCCTCTATTCGCTCTTTACTTGCATAACAAAAGTTGATTGCAGGAAACAATAGCACACACCAAACATCCCAAGCCAAGGAAGTCAATACAAATAAATAATAGATTAGTAATTAAATTAAAAATTAAATCTTACATTTTCGGCCTCTTCTTCAGTCCGTTTCGCTGACTTTCTATTATCTTGATTTTGGTTTTGGTTTATTTCTTTGTTTTGCTCTTTTTGGTCTTTGTGTTCTTCCCGTTTGCAATTGATTGTCAATTCTGGCCAAATAAAAAAAAAATTCGTTTAATAAATAATAGAAAAAAGATTAGCGAAAATATTTTCAACATTTGCTTTTCCCCTAAGTATCAAAGCATTGCTGGCAAATATAGCTTATATCATACTCTACTTGTAGTATAAATACAAAAAGAATTTTCTGAAACATAGACATAAATTATATGTATAAAACCGTGAGAGCAAAAACTTTTTGTGCTGTATAATAAAAGTTATAAGTTTAGAAGTTAGCAGTTCTGGTAGTATGGGATCTGGAAGAAGGGGCAAACATATAACATATTTCCAAAGGTATTCAAGTAATACTTATAATAAGTTACATAAACATCAAAAAATAAATGGGGAAAAGAATAGACTACAGTTAGAGAGCAAATCGCTCAATTGCACTGTTCGGGTATTAGCATCAGGGGATTTGTTTGTGCGCACCTGGAAGAACATCACATCAGAATGGTTTGCAAACCAAACGCCACTGAAATTGTATTATATTATTGTTCTGTTAACTCATTCTGTACTAATGGTGGGCATAAATTATGAGATCAGTAATAATGTAATAGAAAACAGGAGAAAGAAAACTCTATTCGTAACCCAAGAGAATGATAGTGATGAGGATTGAGAATCAAAATGACTAAAGGCACACAAAATCTAACTTACAAACAACCACTATGTATATACAGTACAGCACAGAGAGATACAGGTATTTATGTAAACTTATACTAGTTATACATGTATGTTTATGGTGGAACTGCACACTCGTGTACTGTACTCTACTCACTAGTTTACAACATTACAGTACACACTAATTGTTAATAATACGACTACAGGTGTATGACTAGAAGTCACTGAGTCCATACTGGATATGTGTCTACAGAAGGAGATGGCGTACAGCCTCCATAACAGCACACTATCATTATCATCATCAATGCATAATAGAAATTTGTCTCAATGTTTACTGGAATATGTGGTATATGTAGAGCATCTCACAAATAATCGCAATAAATTATAATTTGCAGAATACAGACTACACGCGTTAAATTATTTGAAACAATTAGTTGATACAAATAGTCATAAATTGAGGGCAATACCCATTATCATAGTTAGACTGTGCAAATAGTACGGGTGCTCTATTGCTGTATGCATCTGAGCATCGCGTGAATGGAACGCCAAAACGTTAGTTCAACATTGCCTTAAATCATGTTGGAAATCAAGTTAGTCAGACCATTATTTTTAATGTGTGGCATTAATAATGGGGAGAATTTGTGGATGCATTCAAGCTGATTACTAACTAACTCGAAACTCACTCACTCACATACAGCTGTATTGATTATGAATTAAAGCATTTCTCGAGAAGATCGGCTCCACTACTCAAACTTTCTATCTATCTTTGCATTACATACCACATAGAATCGACTGTAAAAAACTTTATACAAAGTTAGTGAAAAGTGTTTATGCCCATAATTAGTATGCGTATACATGTATCCCATTATTATATATACTTAAGTTAAGTTATAAGTAAATAACTTATATTCTCAATCTAGCAACATATCATACCATATCATACAGTGAAAGAAAGCGCTCAGCTTTCACCTCAAACACAAACGTAATCACCAAAAATCTATTTTAGTGATGAGATATGAGTTCACGATTAAATTGCACTCAAATCTAATGAATTTGAATATACCTATAATTTGAAAATTTTAATGAATAACGTGAATGAAATATTTGGATCGTCTGTTACCGCTTTGATTTAGTGATTCAATTTGGCAGCACATAAGTTATTGAATTAAAATTGTCGTTTAAAAGGTTAGGGTACAAGAGCTAACTACAAATACTGGTACAGTACAGTACGGTATATACGTTACATATCAATATGTGTGGATTGGACTGTGCAATACTGGTTTAGAATTTTCAATAAACCGATGACCCTATTTTGCAATTAAGGGATATATTAATGTTAGTTTATTCCTATCCCCATATCATTCTTGAAAGATATTGCAAATGTGAAAAGAATTTGGAAACAAGCTATAAATTTTTTTTGATGGCAATTATTATTACGATTATTTTATATATACTTCAAATAATGAAAAAAACTTTGGAATTTAGTAAAGACAGATCACTTTTCAACAGATTTATTCTCATTGCATTGCATTGAATTGATTTTGCAGCACAAATACGTAAGAGAAGTCTCTAAAAAGTTAGTTGTATATCGCATCACGTCTTCGCAATGTCCTTCTCAATAGCATTTTATATATATTGGTATAGAGACTACAGTACTTACTGCTATCAACTAAAATCACGTCCCCCTTTACATTTTTATCTGCCAGCTCTTCAAAGCCAATAACAACTTATTGATGGGCTTCTTTGTCAATTTTGTCAAATAAATAGCAACTGGCAAACTGGCAAATTCCCTTTTCAAACAGTCACTTTAATTTATGAGAAGCAGCTACTTATCAAAAGGGAGAGAGCAAAGCCTGATCCATTGCCTGTTCCTATTGCATTTGGCCCTATTAATGGCTATACAGAGTTGCCGTTAACATGCCTTACCAGGATGAGGATGCCCTTAATAGTTATTGATCTTTATATATGAGTTTTTTTGGGGGCCAATATCCGCTTTTTTAAAGACAAATATAACATCTATAACATGTAGGGATGAGAATGGGATATATAAATCATTACAGCAGAGAAAAGAAAAAATGCATTAGATTTTTTCATCTATACAGCACTGCATACAGCGTCTGTTTAGGGGATGGCAAATACAATAAATCAATTGTTAAGAGAAAATAAAAACGAAACTCAAGAATTGTTAAAATAAATATTGCGAGAGAGCGAGCGAGCATTGATCCAATAAATTGAACAGATATTATATTGAATGAAAAATGCTTTCTATTACTTAAATGATTATCATTTTACACAACTGTATGCAAATGATCGTCAATTTGACGCCGAGACGAAAGAAACGGAAACGTATATCAATAAAAGTTGAAATGAATCTGTCAATTATTAGTTTATTATTATTATTATTATTTCCTATTTTGGGGGTCAACTGCAGTATGCTATTAAAGCCTAAGGGCAACGGAAAAGTGATCACTTGAATACTTCAAATTGATAGATGTATAATGATGTCAATGAAGTCACGACACGCTAACAAAAAACACATTTCAAGAGGACATACAGTAATTCATGAGCTCTTTGATTGGCATAACAAGACCAGCTCAGCTCAACTTAACTCTCGCCTTAAGTGTATAAATCGCTAAATTGCCTGAGTTTAAGAATTCGGGCAATAATGCAATAATCGATGATTGTATCAGTTGAGTATCGCATAGTGTATGTGCTGTGCTTTATATCGCAGATCTATGTGCTCTATGTTATGACTTGGTTATGGAAAATGATTGCAATGACATCCAATCCGATCCAATCATATATCTTTTTTTGCAGTGCTCTCAGCTATTTAATAGTTAAACTTTTAAATGAATTTAAAAAA
>JAQGAM010000882.1:0-10878 GCA_034697665.1 Nanhermannia comitalis
ATTATTCGGATAAAAAGGTTCTCCAATTTCTCTCATAAAAGATTCAAATATTGATTGTTTTCGTTCTGATTGCAATTCAACTAAAGTTGAGTTAAATTTTGCGCAATAATTGACTGCATCATTGAATCCCATTCTATCATATCTTCCCTTTTCATTCATTGGAATTATAAATGCCTTTTGTTCTCCGTTGTCTTCAATAAACTTTTTTGAATAATTAAATTTATTATTGTATAAAATATTTGTGAATTCATTTAATTGAGTCACTGTTTCACTCAATTCATGATTTTCCGTCAACATATTGATTGTATTATTGAATCGATTAATATTATCCAATATTAGTTGAGTTTTTATTTCCGTCAAACCTTTGAAAAGATAATAAATAAAATGAATAAATTTAAATATAAGTAAATTTTAATATAAATTGATTTACTTAATTCAGGTTATTAACCATTTTTGATAATTTTTTAAAACGCTTAAATTATTCACATCTATACAAATATAAAGTTCAAACCTGATATTTGTTGCCGGTCTTCATCGTGTATTTTATTATAAATTGGTTCTTCAACCCAATGAGTTGTATTTAATAAATATTTTTTAAAGGTTTCCGTGTATTCTGTATTATCTGTGAAATTAAAATATGATGTTAACTAAAATATAAAATGCATATAATTTAAAATATTTTATTTATATCGTAAATTTATTTTTAAATTCATTTTTGACCATCAAATAAATGTGGATATATCATTTTTAATATACATAATGATAAAATATTTTTAAGACGATAGAAATTTTAAAATAAAAACAAAATTGGCTGAAATTTGATAATGATTTTATATACAGCACAATTTTTATTAACATTTAAAACATTGATTCTATTACTTAATTCAAAGTATAATAACTTATTTATCACTAATTAATACCTTATTAGATTAAAATTTATATAGACATATACCAAACCTGTTTGTTGCTCTATTTCTTCATTTACTGCTTCAATACATAGAATTGTATTTAATAAATAAAAAACTATAACTATTTTCAACATTATATCAACTTATATATAAAAATCTAAATTTTCAATACTTTTATTAAATATTAAAAAACTTGAAAACACTTCAAAAATAGCTGGTAATATAAATTACTGAAAGGAAATCTTATATACACTGATTTTCTTATGACAAAAGATAAGATTCTTTATAAGTTCAAAGATAAGGTTTAATTATTAAGAAATTAATTAATTATTTAGAATTGTTATGAATAGACATTTCAAATAATCCAGAATTTTGTTATACGATTGATATTAATTATCAATAATAAAGCAATGATAAGGCAAATTATCAATATATCCGGTATACCATTACCTAAGATTATTGAAGATAAAGTTAACTTTAATTTAATCAAATTAAAATTTTAAAAAAATTATTGAACTTATCTATATTATGGTGAATCTATTTAAATGCGATTTTTTATTTAATATAAAGAAATTTTATTATGGAAATGATATTTATGTAACCTTCATTCTAATCTTGATAAAAGATTAATAATTATCTGTATCTATAACTAGAAGTTACACTTTATTAAAATGTTAAAACTTTATACATTTCCTGTTGATGTTAAAAATTCTTAGAAATTTATACACTTTTAAGTAAATCTTTGCATTCATAGAAATAAATATTAATTAAAAGTGTAATCCATATTATTTTATTTATTTCCTGTATTTGTTAAAATTCTTAGAGATTATGTTCACTTTTATCTATAGGTTAAGTTATATGAAAAAAAATTCATACATATGATAGTAATAAATTGCATACAATTAACTAAAGTAAAATTAGCATGAAAATTTTAAAATAACTTTAATTTAAAAGGAATCATGTCAACTTCCCGACATGTCAACTCCCCCATGTAAGAAAATTTTATTTTTTTATAAATTTTCATAATTTTTATTTTATTGACTTAGTGTACATCGAAACTAGAAGGGTAAGGTAAGGACCCCATCGTATGTAACTTAATTGTAAGGGGTGATAGGACTAGACACAAATGCCAGGCCTGTGGGCCGAGCTTATATTCATTGTAACCTAAGCAGAGTATGGTCATAAAATAGTGATTGAGACCACTACTGATCCCCGTTTTTCTCTGATACCATATATCATATAATAATATTATAATCATAAGAGGTATTAGAGAATAATATGGATCAGTAGTGGTCTCAATTATTATTTTACAAACCATGCATAAATCTGTTTTCGAAATTATTTTCATAGAACAATATATTTTATATTAAAATTTTTGTTGGGAAGTTGACTGTCGGAATATTGATTTTTGTCAAGTCATATAACACTCATTTAAAAAATTTGGTATATTATAATATGAGGTAATAAATGTTATTGTCCTCAAACAATACTATTAATATATTTCATTATTTTGTATTTCAATTCAGTGACAATTAATAATTAGTATTAAATTCAATTTAGTTTTTAAGCTCATTCCAGTGGCGAAGCCAGCATAGGGGCCGAGGGGGCACAGGCCCCCCAACTCAAATTAAAAGTTAAATTAATTTCATAAAAAGTTTTATTGTATTGTATTTTTTGAGCTTGAATTACATGAAATTATTCAAATAAATGTTTCTAATGATATGTTTCTACAAACTGTAAAACACGCTACAATTTCCTCAAGAAATACAACATGTTAACAAGTTTTAAAATTATCAAATGCTTTCTTACCGTATGTTTGTAGTCCCCCACTCAAAATTTTCTGGCATCCCCACTGGTTCATTAATTAGATTTTTTAAGCACAGACCTTGAGCTTGAGCTGCTCTCATTGATTTACTGTCTTGATCGCGAGCTGCAAGTTGCACTTCAAGCGATCCTTTGACTGAATTATTTCCTGATGGAAAAAATACTTTCAGCGATTCATTTGATGATGGAATTGGCATAAATCTATTTGCAATAAAAATAATAGCAAAAAATTTTCACAATATTTTGTTATTTTTTGCAAACATAGTCAATAGACTTTTACGAATTTTATGCAAAGCCTATTTAAAAAATCTCTGAAAAATCTGTCGTAAAATTATGCAATTACATTTTGAACATCCCAAGATAATTCTGTGAAAAAGGAATAGTCCACTGTAGCACGCTAGCACCTAGCAATCAGATGAGTATTGCAAATATAAATGCTGTAATTTCTAATTTGCGAATAAGAAATAATTAAATATAATATGATATAATCTTAAACTTAAATCTATAAAATATTTATGGAAATCTTCAAAATCAGTGTAACACTAAATAGACTTAAAGATATAAACTTAACTTATTTTAAATAAAGGTATGCAACACCTGCAAATAGTTTTAAGATAAGCTCTTTCTCTGGAAATGTTTTGAAAGAGTTGCGGTGCAACAATTACTGCAATACTTATGAAAATAAAAGATAACTGTATTTTCAAAGGGTGTACTAACTTTATGCTCACAAATATATGAATCAATTCCACGCAACAACACAACAGAAACGCGTATTAAACATATAATTTTTAAATATTTTAAATGGTTGCCATCAAAACATCTAAAAATAATTATCAGTGTTTTATTCGAAAATCAATCAAATATCAAATAGATTTTCAAGTCAGTAAATTTTTAAATATAAATAGATTTTCAAAGATCAATAGAATTAATATAATATTAAATTATTTAAAAATTTTTAATTGACTTTTTGAATTATTTTTAGGTGCTTTGAAATATTTTAAAATTCAATAATTCTGTCATTACATTACATTACATTGTCATTAAATACATAAATTCACATGGGCATAAAAGTTGGTACACCCTCTACCAAGTGCCTATTAGACTAATGGGAAAAGGGATTCTTTTACCTTCCTTGACTTTGAATCACTTCTCGGTCTTTTTTTATTTGTTTCCTAACTAATAAGTTTAGTTACTCTTACAATAGTTTTGTCAAATGTAATGAAAAGTTATAGTGTTATAACGAAGATTCAATTAACTTTACTGATGACCCAAATAAGTTTTTTCAGTCTGTGATAATTGTTGCTTAACTCAAAAAAATTTATTGCATTGATTATCGTGTAGTCCGTATAGCGAGTATAGGGAATAATTTATTTTTTCTCACAATAATCTTTCAAAGTTTCTATTCATATGTTTAAAGTCTTAGTTTAATCTCATTTATCTGCCAAACGATATCGTATGTTATGAATAAGATATCAAATCATGTTTGGCGTCACTTCAGAAAAAATATACGCAAATAAAAGTTATTTTGAATCGTATTTCTTTAAATGAAAAGCAACACCATTTATAACAGGATTTCAAAAGTATAGCATTAAAACAACTTTCAAGTTTGTCGTATTATAAAAATTGTTAATTTTTTAAATCTTGAGAATAATGTATATCTGTATACTGTCATTGAGTTTTTTATAGACAAAAATTTTTTAAATAGTTTATTAAAACTTTAAAAAATCTTTAAAATTATAACATCTTTAATATTTTACAAAATTCAAAATGATATTTCATGTGAACACAACATCATTAAACAACACAACAATATTTTGTTCATCTCTTTTATAGTGAGTAAATCAATAGATTTCTAAATTCATAAATAAGCTCTCTTTTAAGTCATCTATAATCAAATGTTTGCCTAATAAAATGCTATTTATTTCAAACAATCTTTGAAATATATTAGTTTAATAGCAATATAACTGTAGTATCAGATATGCTTCATCTTTGTCACAAATGCTCTTTTTTTATAAAAGGTTAACAATGAAATAAAAATCTAAATAAAAGTATTTTCCGAAATTTCTTAACTCAAATTTTCACAGATTAACTATTTTTTTTACAAATTTTTGATTCACTGATTGAATTGATAAAAACAATAACTATTACACTTATCAGTCAAATAAAATAAAAACTTCTTATGTGCTATACATGAAAGCAAACATTTTAAATTTTGAGATGCATTTGACCCTAACTGTACTCTTGTAAGCAAAGAGTAGAGTTCCAATGTTTTTATAAGAACCTGTAAAACCTTTGACGTCTAGTTTCTTTCCCGACATCCGCCATGAAGCAAATGAATCACTTGTGCTGATGAAGACCGCAAAATGCAAAAAGTGAATCATTGCTTTCGATTCTCTTGTACTTATGAATGGAACAAATTAATGCAGAAGCATATGTCAGTCCACTTCATAATTTAAAGTTTATCCTAAAATTAGTGGTCTATTAAAGTGATAAAAAGTAAACAAATCAAAAATTAAAATTTGTATTTTAACTGCTTTTGGATAACATGTTTATGTGAATCAATTTAATTATTTATTTAGTCTGAGGCTTCCTATTGAGCATAACTAAAAACATGTTGTTCAAGTCATTGTTTTGGAGAATCGATATCTTGTAATTGCAAGTGATATCTCAGTCATTATCTAAATATAAATTTACGTATATTTCTATGAAATTAAAAAATTTCGATTATTTATCAAATCTTATGAAATAATGAATTTTATATCAAATTATATTACAAAAGAGATTTTTCTTTTCTTTTTTAAATAAAATAAAACCGTAATTGCAAGAGATCACGAAAATATCAAAAACTTTAAGCATTGCTTGAATTAAAATTTGTTGAATATGCAGTTCTCACGAATATAGAAAAAATAGCGCTTCAAACTTGAACTAATATTCAAATTTTCTTTATCTTTACCATTATTCAAATAATAAAATCTATTTGAATCCACTTATGCAATACTATGATATGATATAAATATCATACATTTTTTTAATTAATATATCTTTCTTGAGCAATTAAATGGCCAAATAAATAAATTTTTATTATCCAATTAAGCAGGAAGGTTTGTGATGTGCCACCCTCATATCTAATCCTGCTCTATATCAACCTGCTCTATCCTAACTACATATTATCATTTAATGCTCGTGCACTATTAGCTTCTGATAGGGTCATAGAGGTCAATTATTGGCCATTAAAATATAGTATTTAGGCTGTAAATTAAATAAGTTATTTAATTTATCAAATAAGAAATTTTGCTGTAGCAAAAAAACTATTCTTTTTTAGATTTACAGTTTATATATTTATTTATAGATAAAAATTAAGTAATAAATATTTAATTTACAGCTTAAAATAGTAAAATTTAAAGGTCAATATCTGACCTCTATGATCCTATTAGCAGTTAATAGTGCACTAATATTAAATGATATAGGTAATTAATTTTTTAAAATTAAGCAAAAGTACCTCGGTTGCACTTAGTGAATTTTCCTGCTAAGTATTAATTTTTTTACATTTAAAAGAAATTTGCAATAAATTCGCTCATTGTACTGTACATCTGGAAATCATGCCTACATTGAGTGTTAGAAATGCCAAATTTAAAATTTTATCAAAAAATTAATTAATTTATTACTATTTATATCTGTACAGTATATCATAAGGTGAAAATTCATATAAATTCTCGCTTTAATGTATTGCTGGTTAATATCTATCAGAAATAATATCATTACTTAACTAAAATATAAATTTGTTTTTCATTATAGCGGCTGAAAACAATTCTGAATAAAAAATATTATAAACATTTCTAATTAAAATTGTCCCTTATTTTATTACAATATAAACAATAAATATCAAGATTAATAGAATAACTCTTTGACTTCGTTCTGTTTCGTTTATCATTCCTTAACAATCATAAACTTGATAAAAGACAAAAATATTTCTTAAAACAATGTAATGCATAGATTTGAAGCATATTCATAACTCAAATTTATAATCAAGGTTTATAACCCTTTACATGAAAGCAAAGTTTTAAATGGTTCCAGAATGATTTAAAACACTGTTAACCAATATCTGTTGCACATTTCTCAATAAATCATAACACTTTATCCTCCGGATTAAGGATATTGAAAACAAATTAATTTATGACAAATTCCTTAACAAGTTCTTAGTAATCTGTCCAACAATAATAAAGAAAATAGGATTGAAAAGGAAGTTTATGCGCCTGCTATTTGTCATGAACTAATTAGACTTGTATTCACTTATGATGATAATAAATGTTTTATCTATTATAGCGTCACATAAATTATTTCTTGCGATTATTATTACTGTTTTTATTTATTTATATTTAAGTTATATTTAAGTTATAGCTATTTTTTGTGGACAATTAACCACAATTATCAGATTCAGCAGTAGTATAAAAGTTTAAAAGTTTATCTTAGTTAAAGATTTTTGTCGAAAAGTTCTCAAAGTATAAGTCATTTTTATATAACTCAATGATTGGAAATACAATTATATATGAATAAGTTCTCTCATTAATTGATTATGTTATGAAAAAATTGTCTCAACTCTTACATCTACTTTATAATAATGACTATAATAATAAACGAAACAAAAACAAGGGAATAGTTATTAAGCGCAGTGCCATTTGCTCTGTTTGAAGGAATATTATTTAAAATATGATACATTGGTTTTGGCGAAATATTTGTTAATAGTCTTTTTCGAATGTTATGCGTGTTTGAAAAGAGCATTTTTGACAACTATTTCTATTAACTCTCGTTTTCAATTATGATATTCTGACCTATTTTTACAACTGAAACCATCTGTATTTGAGTATAAAAAAGTGATGATATGAAGAAGCAGTAGTCGATTCAGTTCTATTAGTTATAAGTTAGGTATAAGTTTCACAAGTTTTTAGTTGATTCTTAATTTATTAGTAATTTTAATAATTTGCTGTAATTAACACCTTATTTCTGGCCACTTGTTATTGATATTCAGGTGTGAACTTATTCTTTATATTTTTATGAGTTTAGATGTTATTTAGTCTAAAATGCTGCATAAAACAAAAAATATAAACTTGTACTCTAGAGCAGAGGCCAATATATTTTTCTTTTACATTATTATAAGTTATATATTTTATAGTTATAATTAGTATTTACTGAAGTTATTTAAGTTTTTTCTCATATTGATCTCTGTGCAAATTTCAATTCCATTGAAATATGTAAAGTTTTAAATTTATTACTTTTAATATTATAGTTATTAAAAATGTGCTTTTTTTTATTTTTTGTCGTGCCGTTTGTTCATTAATTTAAGTGGAGTTTAACAGCAAATAATTGTATGTTTTGAACTTCAATTTTCTTTATCATCAATTATTATATTTCGCATAATAAGTTCATATTCAATGCAAAAATAATTCTTAATGAGAATTATTTATATAAATTATGAAATATAAAGCTCATTATGTTTCTGCTCATAAGTCCTTATTAAATAAAAAAATATAAACTTATTTTATTTTTAGGTCAATTTTTATTGACTGTCATAAGATTTTAATAATTACTCCATATTATATATAATATACTTTGTTGAAAGTTAAAAGTCTAATATTCTATAAAAAAAAGTTTTTTTGCTTTTATTTTATAAAAAGGAAATTAATATTACTTTTGAAAATTTTTAATCTTAAACACATGACACTATTGAAAAGATATTTAATTTGCAAAAAACTATTTATTTAGAATCGAAAACCGGACCTAAATGGCAGATGAGAGCAAACTTATTCATTGTTTGCTAAATATTGGGTGCAAATGGAGATACAAACAAATGCGTTACTATCAATGCAACCAAAAGCAAAATTGTAATTATGCAAAAAATTTTAATTATATCTATCTCTAAATAACTGCATTCCACTAAAATTTTTTATGCAAGAATTGTTTAAAAACATTTTCTCCAATGTTTTAACACAATATTTCAAATGTTTGCATAGCATCCAAACTGCGCGAACCTTTGGACAGAAGATGTAAAGTAATAGCACATAAAAATGATTTGTCGACTAAATTCGATATTAATAATAACATCTCTATCTCCAACTCATCTAATGGTATGTCAAATGTTTGTTTTATTTTTATTAATTGTTAGCCAAAGGTCTTCTTTACATTCAAGGCATAAAGTGTTTTGTTATCTCAAAAATTTCAGACACATTTTTGAATGTAATTTAATCTAAAATTTTAATGTTATGTAAATACAGTGCAAAGTTTAGTTTCAAACAATGTGTTCTCTAAGTTTTTACGAACTGTGCTTTAATAAAACTTATGGCCTCATGTGCTGAGCGTTAAAAGTATATTATAAAAGTGAATACAAGAATTATTTTCCTGCTCTTTTATATTGAATTTATTGCAAATGTTATTGCGAGATAAGAACTGATAATGACTATAAAGAGTGATAAATATGACTAATTTTATCCTTTATGATAATTTACTATCAACGAGTCTTAATGTAATACAACCTTTTTAGTAACATAAGAAGCATGCAATTTAAGCTACACTCGTCTTAATAGGAACTACGGTTACCAGATATTTAGGTTGAAACTGGAATTATCTCTAAATTTTAGAATCTCATCAAAAGCTACTGTAAACATAAAATTTGTTTTCCTGTTTTTTATCTAAATCGTAGAAAATATTATCAATACTTCTTATTAATTATTTACAGAAAAATTAATCCCGAGTACGAATTAAAAATTATTTAAAAGTAGCAAAAAATTAAATTATAGCATGCATTAAATTTACAATAAATTATGATTCATACGATTTTTATTTTTACAGAGTTCTGAGCTATTCTTTCCCCTCTGAAAATATTGAATATGCTTTAGTTTTCAGAGTTAGAATAAAAGCTAGTGTTTGGTGAGAATCAAACCCACACTTCATTTTCAGCTTGCATCTCAAATTTGAGTGCAATCTGGCAAACATGCGGAAAATGCCGCATATCCTCAATAAAAAATATATATATATAAAAAGTTATTTAAAATGCTAAGTTCAAAGCGAAATCTTTCAACAGATTTTGATAACACCTGTATTTAAAAATAAATTTAAACAAACATTTTTAGACTAGTAAATGAATATCTTTAAATTCAATAATATATAAAAACTGAAATCATATGATTCTTAGTATTATTGATAACACGCAACTGTTCATTTGGAAGAGAATTCATTGTTGTTTTATACTGAAGAGTAATAATGATATAAAGCATATATAAATTGTAATGAATTTTATTGCATGATTGCAATTACTGACAACTTTAAAAGACAGGCACTATTTCAGTTAAATTCACTGTATTTTTGAGGAACTTGTTAAGGAACTTATTTAATTAAAATTTATCAGTTCTGCATTATGATTGATAAACGCTTTTTATTCAGAGAGTTTACTCATTATAAAGGAAAGAGTAATATAAACCAAAACTAAGGTTTGCCACCACTCAAGATCCGGAGTTTCCTATATATTCTGATTTTTTGACTGAGAATAGATATTAAAATCTGAATATAAATCGCCGGATATTTTGTATTACCGTTAAATTCAATTATAAATTAAAATGTTTCAAAAATCTTAGATTTTATTGAAAACGTCTAAGGGTACACCAGATAGTGGGCCCATTAAAAATCCGTATTTTTAGACCATAGGCCTAAATTTTTAGGCCTGCACGCTTTACTTATTCCCCTTATAAGTGCTCAATCTTTTGCTCTTCTCCTCCTTTCATGAAAGGCATGAAAGTAAATATAGATTTTCAATTAATATGAGACATACAAATTCTTTTGATGTCATAATTAAATAAACAACTTCTAAGTTCATTAATTTATAATAATTAGAAATAATCTAATGCATTAACCTGCGTTTTATTGAAAAGGTGTTATGAATCATGTTTTTAAACATATAAGATTTGCTATTTTTCTTGATTTTCCATATTGCGTGAGACTCTCACCTCACGCATATAGCCGATGCGTGAGATGTCATGAGACTCTGTGACATGTCTCACAGTCCCCCGATGCGTGAGAGGTGGTCAGCCTGCTTATGCCACATCTTTAACCTATCTGTAAAATAATTGAAGTTCATCTTTATGACAATATTTCTGTA
>JAQGAM010000883.1:0-10875 GCA_034697665.1 Nanhermannia comitalis
ACATAATTGCCCGCATTTCCCAATAGATATGCCTGTCGTGTGATTCTCAATAATTCAATTGAGAACAATATTAATTGAAATACTTATTTAACTATAAAATAAACATTAAATTGGATCAAATGTTGAATACCTGTCAGGTTCTGATTGGCTTTTAATCGATTGAGTCATTAGTGAAAGACTTTTACTTAAGAACTCGTTTCTTAAGCTTTCATCAAAAAAGTGTTGTTTAGACAAATAGAAGAACATATAACTGATGCCTATATTCCCGACATATATATTATTATCTTCTCTGTGGTCACGAGTTTGTGAAGCATTTGTCCATATCTTTGAACTTAAGTCTAATATTTTTGTTTTCATTTCTTCAATATTTAGTCCAATTGTAGACTCATTTCCATCAAAATCTTGTAATTTATTAATGAAATATCTTTTGGGCTCTTTTGGCTTCAGTGAACTCATTCTTAAGATTTGATTCAATTTTATTAATTGATAATTACTATTAAGTATTGGTTTAAATGAATTGAATTTACATTTATTTGCTGTCAAACAAAAACACGTGATTTTATGCATTGATTATGAGTTCAAAAACATTAATAATTTTGTAGACATTTATTACTGAAAATAATGTATTTTTTCAATAAATACTTTCACGTAATTAAACAAATAAACAAAATATAAACCAAAAAAGTTGACATTTATTTAATTTTTTACATTTTGAAAATTGTTTATAATTTTGATTAAAATTGCATTAAATTAATAATTAAATTATATATTTGTATATATTTTTAGATGAAATAAATTTAATTTTTAAATAAAATATTTGAAAGTTTTCGATACAAACAAAAACTTTATAAAAAAAATTAAAACTAATATTAAATTTAATGTTATATAAGATTTAGTTTAAAATAAATAAAAGAATGGATTCAGAAGTAATTCGTTTAGCGATGGGTTTGAATAAAGTCCGCGCTATTGTTGAGAAACAGAAGCAAAGAAATGCCTTAAGAAGTAGTGAAAGAAGTAGTGAATCGACAAATGTTTCAGACAATCAACAGATGAGAGAAAATGAGTCAAACTCTAGAGTTTATTACGATTTACCGCTTCGTATAGGACTTGACTTAAGTGATAATCAAATAATTAATAGAATTAATAGTAATTATAATAATATTAAAACTGATAAACAATTAAATGAAAATCTAAAAAGTGCTCAAAATTTTGAAGACATTAAGAGTCCAGTAATGAAGTCAACGAAATTCAATCGTAAAGTTGTGAAAACCAATAGTTTTGAAGATATTGATGAAGATATTCCTCAATGGGTTTCACCCATCGGTGTATTTAAAGATAATTTTATAAGAAATGGTTTCAATAATAATAAAATTGTAAATAAAAAGTCTTTACTTAAGAAACAGATGAAAATTGCAGTTTTGAAGACATGTTATGATTGTAATGAAGATCAGTATAAGAGTAAGAGTCGATCGATGAGTAATTTGCCATTAAATAGATTACAAGAGTTGAGAGAAAATGCGCACAAACTTAGTAATGATGACCAAAATGAAGACAAATGTAGAAAAGTTCGTGAAAAACCTTATGATGTGATTACTATTCAAAATTGGATTAAACAGAAAAGACTTGAATCTAAAGAAAGTAAACGAGAAGTTAATCAGAAGAGAGTTAGAGAAAAGTTTTACGACCAGGAAATGGTCAGAGAATATATGCACAAACAAAAGGAACTCAGAAAAAAACAGTTCAATAGAGATAGTGATAAAGTAGTCAAATGTGACCGAAGAAGTTATGACTCAATAGTTGCGCGAAAGTATATCACAGACAAAAAGAAGAAATTACAAGACAAACAGCATTTAGAGACTGATTCTATTGATTTGGGCTTTAATTCTGAATATAATAATATAAACAGCGCTCAAGTTATTGACTTTAAATCAGTTAATAATCAAATCGAATGCAATATTAATGCTAATGATATATCAACTCAAGAAAAACTTCCAGAAACTAAAGCTCAACAACAAAACGATAGCTTAAAAAGCAAGTCGACTGATAGTCCATTGCCTTCGCCAACAAAATCTCCTGCAAAAGGACATCGAAGACAAGAACCAATTATGAATAGCGAACATTTGAAAGAGATGTTGACTCAACTGATTAATGGAAGTGGAGATCAAGTCTCTCCTTTAGCTGAATATAAAAATTTGCCGAACAGGACATCAAATAATAATGTCTTAAAAGAATTGGCGAACACTACTCCTTCAAAACAGGTCACAGTAATAAAAATGCCTGACTATAGCTCAATGAATGGCTCACTCAATGGTTCAATGAGTGGGATCTCGTGTCTGACTAATTCTATTGGTACTAACGATGAACTTTCACCTTTAACATTGTCTCCCAATTCATCGCTTTCTAAATCAATTAGTTTAAAGTCTGAAGATTTAGGTTTTACTGAATTAAATGATAATTTGATTGAAACGAGTATTAAACAAGTGATTGATAAAGCAGTTATAGAAGTGCCGACTTGGGAACAGTTGTGCGAAAGAGTCTATAAGACGAAGATTAATAGCAAATCAAAATCTTTTGTTGAAACAAATTTGGCTGAAATTCAGACTTCAGCTCAAACAAGTTCTCGTCATTCATCACCTGTTAGTCCAAAATCATCAAAAGCTATGGAAATCTTTCCTCATTTCAAATCCAAAACTGCGAAAACTAAGAGTAATATCAATCAAAAGCCTAAGTTTATTGAACAAAGAGCTAAATCAGTATCACCACAAAGAAGTCCATCTCCAGTACTTGACTCTAATGATGACTCAATGAAATCATTGCCATCTTTATCCTCCTCGTCATCAACTTCTACTCCGTCGACAACAAAGTCTGTGACTCCGGCAGAAGTGGCCATCGATTTATCATTAAGTGACAAAGACTTTGAGAATTCTCAATCGATTTCATCAATTGTTGAAGAAATACGAAATAATTCAAATTCTAACTCCTATTCATCTAATTTTGAATCTAAGTCTCCGTCCAATTATTCCATAAGTACTCATTCAAACTCAACGACTCCTAAAGAATTATCAGTTCTGGAAAGAGTTGGAAAAATTCGAAAAGAGCACAATCTCTCAAATGGAGAACTTTCTGATAAAACAATAAATATATCGACAAAACTATCACAACATGACTTATTCAGACTCACTTCTGATTTGGAAGATATTGACGACTTGTGTGATGGCTTGGAAGACGACGCCACTGATAATGTGAGCTCTATTAAGTCGGAAGAAGGTTTCAATGACTCGATAAGTACATCAAAGTCACAAAAGCCTTCAAAACCCGAACTAATAGTCGACATAAATATAACAGAATTCATACACAATGAGGCGATGTATATATTTAGGGCTAAAAGAACTGAAGATTCAATAAAACAACTCGAATACAGGCATAAAAATAGGACACCTTTTAAATTATTTTTATTTGATTTGTGTAAAGAAATAACTTTAGAACAGTTTTCATTTGACAATCAAATCAAATTAACTCTAAAACTTCCGCTTAAGTTACAAAAACAGTTGTGGCCTAAAAGTGAAGAAGCATTTGCTTCCATCATAACAATTAAAGTCAAAGAAATTATTAATAAAAGTAATATTAAACCAAACATTAGTCCCGACGGTTTGATGGGTTTTTGTCGTAAATGCAAAAAACGTGATTTAGTCGATACTGTGCTCTATGAAGAGATCTGTTTAGAAGACTCGCGTTGGGCTTACTTTGAACCAGAAATTGTTATAATTAAAGAGAAAATTACTGATATGATTGTCGAACAGTTCATCTCTGAAGCGGTCAATGATTGGAAAAATATTAGAAGTAAAATAACTGATTGATTACAAACATTTTTTTATAAAAATTGTAATTTTATATCTCTTTTAGTTTTTTGATAAATACTTTTTAAAAATTCAAATTCAGAGTAAATTAAATGAGAGCAAAAAACATAACTTTATTAATTCCAAAATATTTTAACAAACACTGAATTTACAACAGTGCAGAATATGAGAAATTGAGAGAAATATCAATAAAATATTAAAACATTTTCACTTGCATTGCATCTCAACTGTGATATTTACACAGTTTAAGCTATACTTCTTTCATACTCTATTACATAAGCGGTGAAATATCATAAAGCATTATATTAATATACGATACACTTTAATAAAATGTATCAGATATTCAAAGGAAAGTTTAATACAAACATTAACACAAGTTAGAGCTTCAGATTTAAGGCACTGTACAGACAGTCAAAAAAAATTGAATTTTGCATTGAAACTGAAAATGAGATTTATGTGAATGCTTTCCATTGAAAATAAGAATAAACTCTCAAATTAACTAAAAATAAAATATACTTCAAAGCAAAACCCATTAAATGATTAATTAAAGACAAATCTAATAGACAGTCATGGAATGTTCGGCTATTAAATAGAAACTTAAAGACAGTTAAATCAGCGCCAAAATCAAAACAGGCGAATAATATCCTCTCTCTTGGGTCCGACACCAACCCATTTAACTGAAAGAACCAAAAGCAAAAATTGTTGTAATACAATGAAAGTGACTTAAAACAGACTATAGACTGAATACCTGGCACTTCAACGAGCTTTTCAATGGTACGAACATATTCCTGAGCATTCTTTGGTAAATCACTAAATTTACGCGCTTTACTGATACTCGTTTGCCAGCCCTTGAGAGTCACATATTTCACTTCAACTCTGGCCATATCCGAAGCATTGGCTGAAAAAAAAGTAAATAAGAATAAACAGAAAACTAAACATAGAATAGTGATGGCCGGGTCGACAATGACAGTGGATATTTCCAAATTTTTTGTCCAAAAAAGGCGGGGGTATAGGTGGGGGTATTTTCAAACACGTTATCTGATGCTAATAACATATTTGAGAATATTTTGGATTTTTTATGGACAGCTATCGCTATCGGTTCGCTGGGAGGCTATCTTATAGATCTGCCGGGGGAGGGGGTACTCAATCAAGCAATTAAGGGGGTATTTACCCCTATACCACACTTGGCCATCGCTGATAAAAAATTAAATCTAATGGTTGGTTACAAACCTGGGGAACTATTTAATAATTCTTTTCCATCTAAATTATAAGAAACAGCAATTTTTATTTCTTTCAATTCATCCAAAATATCCAATTTTGTTAAAGCGAGACTGTGTTGAAAAACAACTTAATTAATATTAAATACGACCACAATTATACTGAAAGACATACGCAGAGAACCCATTAATCATGTGTGAATATCTCAACAGAACCACATCAAGCCATCCGCACCTTCTCTTGCGTTTAGTGGTGACACCAATTTCTTTGCCCGTTCTCTGCAAATAATCTCCGGTTTCATCCTTGAGTTCAGTAGGAAAGGGTCCGTCACCGACTCGAGTGCAATAGGCTTTGGTCACACCATAAACTTCACCGATATATCGCGGAGGAATACCAAGTCCTGTGCAAACGCCTCCAACAGTACAATTGGATGAAGTGACGAACGGATAAGTACCTGAAGATGAGAGCTATAGTTTTGTTTCTATTGTGTAAAAACACTTTATACCGAAATCAATGTCAAGCATAGTAGCGTTTGCGCCTTCTATTAGTATAGCTTTGCCTTCTTTTATACTTTTGTTGAGAAAGAAAACCGTATCTGTAACGCACGGACGGATTTCTTCTGCAAATTTCTGATTACGAAAATCAAAATTCAAATAACAAATACTTGTTATGCAAAAGTCAATCAATAATTACCTTATATTTAGCGATTTCCGACTCGTCGTCTATATTTAGATCAGCGAATTGGCTCCGATATGACGCAGAAAGAGATCGAAATCTGAAACAAATAAAAACAAATATAAAACTTTCAAAACTGGTAATCGATACCAATTTATTTTTAAGGCTGACTCCAAACTATTGAAATAATGAACGAATGGCAGTGAAATGCAATTAAAAGTATGAAAAAATAGACGAAAAATAAACACAAAACTTTTCTTTCCTTTATTTAAATTAATTTCACGATTTATTCAAGAGCTTAAGTATTAAAAATTGCAGAAATACTGTCTTTAAAAAAGGCTTCCGTCAAAAATTGAAAAGTATTCAAAAGATTATACATTAATTGGTGGTGTAATTGGAAATACATTCGATTGAAACTCACTTCTCTTCGAATAAAGAGAAATCTCCCATCAGATCAGCCATTCTGATCCCAATACGACTGGCCTTTAAAGTACAGATAACTCATAGTAATCATTAAAATAACTAAATAACTACCTTTGTTGAGTAGGTGGGACCGATTCCTTTCTTAGTGGTGCCCAAACTTTTCTTTCCCTTCTCTTTCTCTTGTAATCCATCAACAGTTTGATGAAAATCGAAAACTGTTAGTAAAAAATAAATTAAGTCAAACTTAAAATACTAATAAATTAAATGAATAAAGACCTAAATGTGCGCGATTTGAGATGAGAAGTCTGCTCTTCCAATTGTTGAGACCTTTTTCTTCATTTTTACGAATTTCTTCAAACAATTGCGACAAATGAATTACAACACCATTTCCAACAACAGATTTACAATTGCTGTTAATTATACCACTCGGCAAAAGATGAAAATCGAATTCAACATTATCAACGACTACAGTATGACCCGCGTTGTTACCACCCTTTGAAACGATCATAATTTAAGGCATTTATTGAATTTGTTATTTAAAAAGTTGAAATATTGGAACAGTTATTATTTTAATTAATTTCATATTACTCTTGAATATTCTTAATTTCAGAAGAATAGTGATAATTGACATTTTTTAAATAATCTGAATGAGTATAAGATTTAAATAAATTGAACTGAGAATCTTATTTGAAAGATCAAAGCAGAGAATTAACATTTGCAGTCAGTTTCTAATAATATAACACAACATAACACTCTATTCTTTAATATGCCATAAACCATAGCAGAACCTTTCGTGTCCGAGACGACTCACCGACACAATCATTTGCATTTTTCTCGTTTCTCTGTCAGATTTTAATAAAATTGGACCCATTCATATGTAAATTAAACTGAGAATTTCAGAGATTTTTGTTTAAACTTAATATTTTTTAGATATTTGACTTCAACTGATTTTTTCAAATCTACAAAAATCTCAAAAACTATTTGAGATTGAGACTATTTTAGAAGAGGGTGACTGGCGCAATGCGCTCTGGCTTCGACTCTCGATCGAAGGGTCTGAGTTCGAACCACAGGCGCTCCAGTTTTCTCGGCTATATGTTGGCCACATATTCAGTGTTTTTTCAACATCCCTATGGTCCGACGCGTTTGCCCACGCTGACACGGGGTTATCCCTGTAAAAATCTCACTGGTTTAACATGGGCTTCAGTGAGATCTCCTCTCATTCGGGAGTTGACTGAAGAAAACGTTTTTAAAACTATTTGTTTTAGTCAAAAATCTCTTTTATCTTGGTCTAATTTACATATAAAACTGGTCTAATTTTATTGAAATAGGACTTAAGAAACAAGGAAAATGTAAAAGTTTGCCCCATTTATTATAAGTGAGTCGTCAACGACCCGAACCTTTCAGCTTCCCAAGAATCCTATGGTCAACTGTGGGCTTATAACAATATCAACCCACCCAATGACTAAAGAGTTTAGACTGATCGGTGTCGGATCGAAAACGGTGTCACTCTTTTTAAATTAATAATAATTTGATCTCTTATTTGTTTCTTATACAGTATTTGAATTTTTGCAAACTATAGTATACGAATCTATAAATGTTTACTAAACCTATAAATTGTTACATAATGTTTGTGATAATTACTCAATCAAAATATTTTAAATATATTAAAATTTTAATGTCCATAAAAAATGATTGAACTTTGAAACATCACGTTTCTAAACATGCTATTATGTAAACCTATTATGGGTAGGTGTGAGGCATGTAAAGCATAATTGGAAAAGCGTTGAGAATCTAAACTGAGATCCAATTAAATTCTACTGCATTTGGTATAAAAACAAATAAATATTTAATAAATACAAGAAATGATATTTAAACAAATAATTTATCCCCAATTTTTGAAACAAGAGTCGCATAACATGAGTAACCCTCACATTCTGTTCACTCTATTAATGTTGATCTAAATATATCTTACACTTTATGTAATCTAATTATAAATCTAATTATTGAGAATATGCGATACACTTAATAAAAAGAATTCTGTTTTCTATATTACGAAATGTTTAAGTGGTTTCGTTTCCTATTTGTGTCACATTTCTCGTACGGTATTCTGTTTTAGAAACTATAAAATTACAGGAATTCAAAGCTCACAAATATAATTCATTTTAGATAAGAATCATTCGACTTATTGGCACTCTTTATAAATAATTAAATATAAGTAAAAATCTTTATATAAATTATTGGCAAAATTTCATTGAATTTATAGTTAGAGTATATAAAAATTTAATGAAGAAAAAAGTAAAGTACTGAATGGTAAAGTAAAGTACAGGGGCACTCAAACTCATTAATTCAAGGATACGTTGCATAAACTTTCAACATATCCAATAAATCATTATTCTTAAGAATTGGTTCGCATGAGAGACTACTATTTGGTTATTTGAGTTTAAACTTAATTAAATAAGCCGTAAGTTATTCATAATCTCGAATCGATATTCGAGAAGTTATCAAAATTCATTTTTGAATCGTTACAGACATTCAATTACTTGTAGATCATATATATGTTTAATATTTGTTCATTAAATTGTATTCTAAGTTATATTTTTTAAATGCATCCTATCTTTGGATTCTTTATATAGAAATAAAATACCTTTTGGCTCAAAATATAATTTAACTCAAAAACGATTTTATTGTTTCTTAAATGATTAGAAATTATAAAAACGAGTAAAAGTGCAGTAAAACCAGTTTATTCTCAATTCACTAAAACTCGATTTTCAACTAAAAATCAGTAAAATGAATCAGTTTTCTCATTATGTCTATTAAATACTTGAATACTAGACTGTTTGGCAGACTTTTTAAGGATCCAAAGCTTTTAACACAGAAGAAGACAAGACAAGGACGAAAAGAAATGCGTCACAAAAGGTCATCGATTGGATCCTGTCTTGTGATGAACAAAACAAAGTCTATCACAAACATACTGTATATTAAGAGAAAGTTTGTAATCAAAGTTAAATATAAACTTAACTTCAAAACAATATCTGTTCTTCTGTTTGTTTGAGAATTCAATTTAAAAATGAGTTCTTCTTATCTGACATTCAACGGGAAAAACAATGTTTGAGATTTTGTTATAAATAGTAACGATTCTGACGATTGTGTGACGAATATAATAGCAGTTCTGGCACAACAAGGAATACAACAGATGTTATACTATTTATGATGACTTCAACTTAACTTATTTAACATTCAATTAAGATCTAAATCTAATTCTTAATCAACAACAATACAGACTTTACTTTTTTTTAAGATTTCAATCATTTTCAGCAATTATTTAATGAGTTTTGCCATTAAAAGGAATTTAATTTCAAGACCAAGAATATTATAAAACTTGAGTTTTGACCCACTTTTCAATAACAGAGGACAAGAATGTCAAATAACGTTCTCTTATACCAGTGCTGCCCAACCCATTTTACTTCTACGGCCACAATTAGTTGGCAAATGCCTTGACGGCCACTAATTAATAAAAATTAATAATTTTTTGTTTGCGAAGTAACTTAAACTCTGATATTTGACGATAAAATATTATATTAATTGATATTGAATTGAATACTACAAAATAATTTAGTTAAGAGCCACACAAATTATACATTCTTTAGGTGCCTTTGGGTCTGTCCCGCACATAACACATTTATGTGATATCGGGCCACGTGTTGGACAGCACTGACTTGTACCTTAGGGATATTTCAAATGTAATTACACATTTTTTACACTAAATTTCATGTAATTAACCCTATGTTTGCACTTAATATAAGAAAATTATGTGTAAAATTATGGTAACTGTGGTGCTATCGGTGCTGTCTAAGTATGTTTAAGTTTTAATTAAAAACAAAATAACATTTTATTAACACGTATACTAATAATCAGAGTTAGGACTTTTGCCTATTAATGCTTTTTTTCATTTTATTTATTATTACACTCAAAAAATTGTTAAAACTTTCACATAAACTGCAAGGAAAATAATAGAGATGTGCATCTGTTATACGCATTACGTTAAAGTGGTTTTAAATTTTATAAATTGTGATCAAAATAATTAACAAATGTCCTCAAATAAAACATAAATCGCTTTGAAAATACGTAAATCAATTGGCAAAAAAAATGGTTTAAAACTGATTGTAAAATAGTGTTTTGCAAAGCATGAGATCATAAAGTTGTAGGGAATCTGTACTCTACTCACTCCGACTGTTTGTTGTAATTATTAAAATATATAACATTTTAGTGGTTTTCAATGCTTGTAAATCCCAACTCTGCTAATAATAAAACTAATTATTAGCAATTGTGTGACTTTAGATCCAGAAGAACGTGTATTTTGGAAATACTAAACATTTGATTGAAAAGATGCCTTTGAACACACGGATTGAATGCTTATTAACTGTTGAGACTTGTCGTCAGACATACGGTATAATTATTGACTATTATTCAATTGATTGAGACATTGAGTGTTAGTCTCATATGAATTATATCAATAAAATATATTAAGAAAATAAACAATTTGACAAATTTTCCATTATTTTATATAATTGACAAACAGTATAATTACGTAATATTACAAACATTGATACGCAAAGAGCAAACCCTACTTATGCTTAAAATAAGACAATTGTCTGCAAAAATACTCAAAGGAAAAGTCATTTTTGTCTTAAACCTTATTCAT
>JAQGAM010000884.1:0-10874 GCA_034697665.1 Nanhermannia comitalis
GGTCTTCCGATCACGCACGCCATTAGTTATCGCAGAAGTTCTTCTGCAACAATTTTCGAAATGTGAGCCATTTTTTATCTTAAATAATATTTTATTCAATTAAAATAGTGGCTCAAAGTATCGAATGGCAAACTTATTCACCCATTTAATAGGCTTACAATCATTATCTATCATCATATTTCAGAGCTAACCCATCACTGATTTCTGAGTAGATCAACAAAATTAATTCCGATCTTCATATTATAATTTTATCATAAATTATCTCAAAGAAAATATTTCATCAATTTTGACACTACTTTTTGAGAAGAAGTCGATTTGAAGAAACTGTAGTTCATATCGATATTATTAATAGAGCACAAGTTTACTTTATTAAAGTCATATTTTATAATATAGAAAGTTTAAAATATTTAAGATTTGTGGAAAATAAATATTGATCTCAATTCCCTATAAATTGAAACATTTATTTTATTTATTTCTCTACTCAAGTATCTTAAGTATAATGAGTTTATCCTTATGTTGAGCTAAAAAAATATGAAAATTTTTCTTTTTGAGGTATTTAAAAGTTCAAAAGGTTTTGCTTTAATTAAAGACAAAAATTTGCAGTGGGAAAGAAAGCGTTCAATTTATGAATGATTAAGATTTTTATGAGATTCAGATAAGTCTAATTATAATTTTTTTCTTTTCTTTGGCTTCTAACGATAGATTAAATCATAATTTTCACTACAGGCTATAGATTCGCTGCCTTTCAGGACCAAATAGTTTTAAGCAAAATATGGCCGACCACTAGCTTTATGCTAAATGCTAAATGAGTTGCATGTTTGGGCTTTTCTGATGGAATTTTCAATTAATTTTACAATAGATAAAACTTGAAAGTGCTTTAAATAACTTTATGCAACAAAATTTTAATTAATATAGTTTTTAAACAAATAGTTAACTTACACTCCAAACACATACAAATCTAGATTTTATTTATGCTTCAGAATTAAAATTATGAAATTTTGAAATTTTGAAATTTTGAAATATGAAAATATAAATAATCTGATTATCATATGTTAATATCTGCAGAATTATGTAAGTTTTGAATAGAGTTGTGTAAATTTAGTTTATCGTAAATCTTATTTAAGATTTATTTCTCATGAGACTTATGATTCTTTTGAGAAGAATCTGTGAGAACAATCAGTTAGTGTGACCGACAAAAGTGAACATACGATTACGACTCAACACCAGTATTTTTAAGCCCACAAGCGATTAGTAAATTTTGAGTCAGCACATCTAATAACCTATAAATCTTTCAGTGCCTTAAAATTGCAGTCATCCTGACCTTTATTGGGAACCTTTAATGCATTAAATTAATTAATTTTATAAAAGAACTGATGACCAAATATTTACTCTCATCTAACACTTGATGGTTGAAAGTACAGAGTAATTGCTTTTCTAAATAGATGTTCGGACACAGAAGAGAAATTAAACGACTTTTCTTTTGCACTATAAAAATATCAAAAGAAGTCATCATTGCTGTGTACACATAGTCAAAAAAACATGCTTTATATTAAAAACTATAGCTTTCAGAATAATTATTGTATCGAAATTCAGTTCAAGTCATTACCGTTTAATTACTTTCTCCAAATATAATTTGCTTTCTCTTAATATTCGTCAAATGTTAACTCCCATTGAAATGATATACAATTTAATAGAACAATAAAACTTTCATAACTTCATAAATCGAGAATCATTAGCAATGCATCGATAATTAGCAATTAGTAATTACTATTAAAACGAAACATGTACTTGAGTTAATCATTTATAATTATATGCTTTAAATAAAATTTTCAAAGGGAACTATTTTTACAAATAGCTTTATAAATACAGGTATGCTATGCTATGCTATTCTAATTACGGATATGTAAAAAACATATATACTTAATACAGGTATTTTCATAATTTGAGTAATACATTAATATTTGTAAACATAGTATTTGACAGTATTTCTTATCATTAAAACTTTCTGAGAAAATTAATGGCAAAGACGACAATCATTAGTAGAGTTTTCTCATTAATTGCCTTATAATTGAACATTCAATTGAATTAAATCAATTAGATTGAAGCCATATTTGGCACAAATGTAAACACTTCAGGTAATATTCTGGAGAGCACAACAACAACAACATGGAGAACACAAATTTTTGAACAAAACTCTAAAGAAGCAAATTTAAAATTTTCTATATATATTAAATTTTCATAGAAAACAAAATCACTAAAATGTTTTACAAACGAGTATTAAAATTATTCACAATTGCATGAAACAAACTAATATTGAATTATCCAAACTAATAGATTTTTAAGGCTATTAACTAACTTATTAACTAACTTATTAACTAACTTATTAACTAACTCTCAAGTCTTATTAATTAAATGCCGTATAATTAAATTCACCAAAATTATGTTAATATAAAATTGTTTAAAAACTTAATAAGTATTTTGATATTAAGTGAAATGTGGTAAAAATGTTGAAACCAACAGAAATTACATTAAATTAATCAAATGAAAAAATAAGAAGTAATACAAGTTGGGAAGACTCCCACAGACATGAAATATTATATACGAAAAAATGCAGTATTGGTTTATTACTGTAGGTTATGAGTAAAATCAAAAACTATTCAAATAATAAACCAGATTTGTAACTAAATTACTAAAATCTTATTTATCATTCCCATTGCTAATTAAGGGACTTTTGGAAGACCTTGAGATAAAGTTTGAGAAAATTAGTGAAGTACTATTCAAACCTGAGTTTACTAGTAGTGGCCCTTATCTTAAATCGAGAAACACAGAAGAAACATAGTGTGAGTACACGTAAAATTATTTTTTCTCACACACATTACACATAATTTGATAATAGCGGGGACTGAGAATCTAAAGGGTTATGACATCTTTCAAATAAATTACTATTTGTTTAATAAAATACTATTTATCTGTATTTGTAATCATTCAATGCAATTAAATTTGATTTAAAGCCAAACATATTTAACATTAAATACTATACATTACTATACATTTGAAACTCTTAACTGACCTCATCTTAATGTGAATGCTTTGAAGTGCAAAATGTCATTAACGGTCAACAAAACCCTTACAATAAACTATTTATTAAGCAATAATTGTTTAATATTGTGATAATTTCAAATAAATTCTGATATAATATTCTTATAAAGTTACAAAACGTATTGCAATGCATTGAAAATTCAATACATATTTCAAAGTTTGTATTCGATCATAATTTATGCGAAGCTATACCTTAGGGTTTCAAAGCATCTGAGGTAAGGTCAAACCCCCACTAAGACTTTCTTGAACACATATGTAATGACAATCATAATGACTCCAAAGTACAACTCATCGCATATTTATCTGATAGTCTTGAGATAACTAAGAAATGATCGATTTGCTTACGGCCCTATTGAATTAAGCAACCGAATTAATGATAAGCTATATCACAACCGAAAAAGGGTAATATTTAATGGCAAATTACTACTAAATTATTGATACTGTATATGATGATTAAACAGATTAATGTAACTCAAAAGTAAGATTAAAGACTTGTTTCATTTAAAAAATTATGCTAAAGACTAACTCTTAAAGGTTTAAATATAAAAATTATGCAAAGCTATGAGAAAGCTTGAAAAGTACGTTAAGTTGAAAAATAGTTGAACATATACTCTAAAAAATAAATCTTAATTCCAATGATTACATCTGAAAGTTAACAAAATTAAGTAAAAAGTAAAAATTGAGTTTATTCTTGAAACTTGAGTGCAACAAATAAATGCAACTTTATTCTTAAGCTCTGTTATTAACAAAAACTCTTTAAAGACATATTTTAAATATGATTTATATAAAACTGATTCATTATAAGTTCATTGAAAGGAAATCTATAAGACATAAATATATGCCTTAAACCAAATTTGGTGTATCAATAAACGTGACCAAATAATTATTGGATTTAAATAATTGTATCTTTCAAATAAGGCTTCAAAATATGATTTTTCTAATTATAGTAGGATTTATAAAGTGAAAGAATATTCATTTTTTTAATCTTATATTTTACGTATTCTTAAACTTTAATAACATATTGCAATAACATAATGATTAATAATCGACGTCAGAATTATAAATTTGGTCGTTTCTCAACTATTTATTACATCCATTTTGTGATATGAATCTTAGAAAAGATTTTTGCGAAAAATTAATTAAAAATCAGAATTAGAAAACACTCCAAAACCCTTTTAAGATGAATTGTTTAATGCATGCCATCGAAGTAGAAAAGTTAGAATAATAGAGTACAGCAAAGGAAACTCTAAGTAAAATTCGATAAAAATTTAGTGTAGCCTTTTGTTTGATGAAATTCCGCTCAATCAACTCTACAAAGAATTCAGAAACAAGAGCTATCAAAAAATTATAATATAGTTATTTAAAATCCAATAATTCTTCAGCTCTTTCTGTCATACGTATTAAGCCTATCATATTCTCTGATCTATCTATGATTTAGAGCCTTTTTAATTGAAATCAATATACACTGCGATACATTTTAGCTTTTTATGAGAAAATATAGTCTAATCTTAATGAGAAAGTGGTTTTTTCATAACACAAGTCACTAAAAATTAAATAATTTTGCATTAAGAATAATAACAATTAAATTAATATTTTATACAAAAGCATAATGTTTGCCAACTTTTATATTCTGCAAATGAGAATAAATAAATGACTGGCGAATACTGACGAGCAGTTTGTTGTTGTTTTGATTCGCAATTTAAATCATTTATGTGAAATAAATCAAATGGTTAGTTAATTATATACTAAAATTAAGCTGAAAACAAAAAATTTGAGGCCTTTGTATTGAAGCTATAAATACAAAATGAAAAATTATTATATTTAGAATAATTTAATTCATAAGCTATTCTAACGTTTTTCCTGAGTAATTAAAAATGTATTTAATAGTATCAAAATTAACATTAGATAATATCATAAAATCTTGTAATTAGTATTTTTATGCCAATATAGTAAATCAATTTATTATTAGTATAAGAAATTTATATTCATTCTTAAAAAACACTTTTTTAATCTCCTGATAAGAATATAACTCATGAGACCCAATGCTATTCATCAAAGACTATATGTGTTACTCAAACCAGTATTACTTTTCTTATTGTTTAGTAATTTACATAAAATTGAATGTTTAGTGAGAATAATCTCAAACTTAAAGCTCTCGTCGAAAGTTCTGAACCTGAATTAGCTAAAGATTCAAATAAAAAACTATTCAAAAACAATAATTAATTCTGAGATTATAATCTTTTTAAATTATTGTTAAATCAGTTAAATATGCTTATCATGTATTAAAATAAGGTTTCTGAGAGTTGACATTCGGCGGAAAGGTTTGAAACCTATCTTCTTCCCAGTTTCCCATACATCAGGAATCAAATCCTTAACATTGCATTAGTGTTTCGAATATACTGTAATGTATATCAACATAACAAATATATTAATAATTAATAGACAAAGGTTAGAGCTGATTACTGTATATACAGGTATAGGACTTATTTTATTCTCATAAATATTTTAATATATATTAATTCAACTCATACCAGACCATAAAGTTTTAGTTTATTACAGCATATATTTATTAATTATATAGCATTGAAACATAATTATTATTTATAAATAAAATAAATATTAGAAATTTAATTGAATGCTTAATTATTAATTCATGAGCTCATCTTATTTTCATATTTTAAATAATCTCTAATGAATAGTGTTTTTTTCAAATTATTAAAATACCATTAATTAATTGGTTATGTCATACATGAAACAAAATTTAATTATTTAAAGCAATTATCATCGAATAAATTATATTAATTATATACAACTTGAAAATTTGATTTATTGTTTCGATGTTTTGATTCTAAATCATGTTTATGTTTAAAAATACATTAATATAATGCGAAATAAATTGTGTCTCTTATTATTGATCAATTGTGTAATGGCTGAAAAAAAAGAGTTTAGATCTCCATTCAAAACAAGCCTACATTTTATTCATCTAAATGTTAGTTTTTTAACGAAAAAGAAAGACAACTAGAAATTGATTACTAACATAATAATGGATACTAATTATAGTTAAACTAATTAATGAATCTCAAAAGCTTAAAAACTGTTAAGAGAAAAATTATTCACCTTTTCAAGTAATTCATTATAACAGAGATTATTTTTACCCATAATTTAAAATGAGAAGTGGCTCAAGAGATCAGTGAGGAAACTAAGAGAAAAAAATTTAATGTCATTTTTAGATTGTAAATAGTGATGCATTAAAATGTAGTAAATATTCGCATGAATGACACGACCATTACAATCAGTTATAAAATATTAAAATTAAAAATGAGTATGTTACGTTATGAAACATTAGAGTTTAATAAATTTATGACACTTTTATAGCTCACTTATCATATTGGGTGGTCCCATAAAAAACATTCAAATTCTGGTTTACAAAATTTAATGCTTCTTAAACTTGAGTTTATTAATTTTAATTTAACATCTAATTTATAGCTACATATCATCAACATTGAAGGGTAGCAATTGTATTGCGGTTAACAATAGTTTTCGTCATGCATTTCATATTAGTCAGAACTAAGTAAATATATATTTTGTTTTTCTACTTCCAGTCCATTTAAAATGGAAACATAATTAGGGAAACATTTTCATGAGCTAAATGTCCGGCATATCGAAAGTTAAAGCTTATGAAACGGATTTTTGTTGAACTTATAAAGCATGCGGTAGTTTAGAAGTACTCAGAAATTAGACAAAAATTTGAGACTTTACTAATGGAAAGAATGCATAAATGGTAGTATTAATATATAATATAATATAAAATAAGAGGCGATGTTCATCATGTTATTAGTGAAGTAATTTAAGTTGTGTGTAATTTACTAGTGAGCTTGTTTTGGATGTTTTGAGTTGATGCTCACATGTAGAGAATATGCACGTATATCATGCATCGCAACATCAAGACTTATTGCCATAGGGCCTCATTACAAGAAATTTGAAGCTCTTTAAATTAGAATGCGAGTTCGTGAGAGGTCAACTCTATATCACTCAGATGAGACCCACACATACTTTCTCTAATGCTATACTTTGTGTATAACTTATTGTACAAGTTTATATAAAAGCCAAAATATTACGTATATTCTTATACTGCATATAAAACTTATAACTACTGAGTGTACGATTTATAACTTATACCAAAGTATAACATTTTCTCCTGTGTTTCATACATCAAATGAGTTTCTGTTCTATAGGAACCAAATCAATAATAAGAAAAAATATCTAAAATGAAAAAAAATAAGAAAAAGAAAAAATGTTTCTTTTGGAGTTTGAGAACGTGCACACGTGTGTATTGCAAGTAATAAATGGAAGTGTTGATGATGGATATACCACTAATGGAAGGGCATTACCAGATCCCTTTGCACAACAATGCACTAACACTACACTATAAGCACATTCAGATACATTCATCATTTTAGACAATCGAAACTGTAGTAACTCATCACATAAAAAAATACTATAATAGAAGAAAAATATAATAAAATGTATAAAAACAAAAGATAAAAGAATGCCATAACTAAGTGTTGCCAAAGAATGTCAATTCACTCAAAATTCTTTTGCACTCTGTGTTTGTCTTTACAAATAATAAAGTTAAGGAAAAACTGACTGATCTTTACTGCAAAATATAATACAGAGTACAGTCCAGTGCGGTCCGGTACAGTCCAGTGCGGTATAACTATTTAGTACTTCTCTTTTAGAGCATTTTTTAAATTGTATGTAAAACAAGAAGTATTGAACAAAAGGTGAGTTTGAACTCTTCAGTAACTTTTATGTGTACCTTAAAATATTTAGAGTGCGGCTCACAATTACCGCTTCATTGCTCTGAGAATAGAAAAAAGTAATAAAACAAATGCTGTCAAGCAAAACATGCACAAACAAACCGACTGACTCTCTCCCCTCAATTGTTTGTCAGAAAGATTCAGTACCGAGAAAATAATTATTGTGCATTACTAGCAGTACACTTCATATGTTGCTGCTTTGCTATTAATTTTCTGCATTTTCTGCTCTTGAATATAAGCTCCAAAGTATTCATAAACGAGTGAAACTATAAGATGGTACAGAACATTAAACTAGATTAAAAATATTAATCATAAACTTTTTCTATAAGTTATTAAATATAGAAAAATATAATAACAGCAAAGGAATGCCTTAAGTTATTCTTTAGACTATAGAATGTGACATTGATTTATACAGAGCTGCGATGCAATTATAGAGTTGTGATGTTTTAGTTGATGATCAGTTGTAATTAAATGCAAAAGGATTTTTGATGTATCCGTTCGGTTCTCATTGGGAGGAACTGTTCTTCTCATTGGAATCTCGTTCGTTCACGTTTATGACCTCTGGGGTCATGAAAAAAAGCGAATGAAAGATAGGCACGTATAGGTTGAAACTCATGATTAACATGATTTATATGACCAATGATTAATCTGCATGCAATCTGCATCATATTATGAATTATTTCCGCTGCAGTGTGTGTCTCACTAACGAAATTACAGAGTGAGACAACATTGACCAACAAATAACAAGTTTTACATCTCTCAGAAGCAGACATTAGGCGCCGAGGCTTTAACTCACAATTTTCTATGTTATGCAACAATTATCAATGCCAACGGCTCATGACTATCATTTTGAGCTTAAAAGTTGGAAGCATTTTGATGTTGCATAGAATAAGAACAACTACAATAACTATGAATAGACAGAATTATGAAATTGATGATTAAACTGCTTCAGGCAATAATGGGAGAAACTGAAACAAATTGGCCCAACTATTTAAATGTTAGCAACTATGCCATCAGGTTTATCAATGTTTAAATCCCTTCTACATTGATTCGCATAAAATCAAATGAAAGAGAAGAAACTTGCGTAACAACACCGGATATTACTGTATTAAAGAGTAGAACATTCATACTTATCAATTTCGAAAATCAAAATTTTAATTCTCACTCTCATAATAAATAATTAAATAATTTTTCATTTTGAATTAATACTGTATCACTGCATCAACCTTGAAAGATAAACATAGGTATCAGATATTATTTAAATTACACTAATTATATTCTCAATTTTTAGTGGAAAAATTTGACTCAAATTTTCTGAATGTCAGAGCAAATATGTATCTATAGAGCAAAATACTTTTGATATTATATTCTATAATCTAAATGCAAACCATATTTTTTGAGCGCACGAATGGATTGAAGTAAAGCAATATTAACAAGTGGACCATTACATAAGGCAGTGATGCGTTGCATGTTAGCAAAATGGCTTAACTTAAGTTGCGGTGTTAAAAAATCCTATTGACTCAATGAATTTAATATGAATTTTGTTGTGGCTTTTTATAAATACTTCAAATAAATTGAGTGGCAATGATTTTCTATTATTACTATCTCTATTCAAGCGTGTTTATTATCATAAGCACTCTTATACAATATATGTAATAAAAATGCCTCATGTAAAGAAAAATATTTTTAGGGTACAATAGCGGCACACCTTTTCCATTATCATTATTATTAGAATTTTGTTTCACAGTACAATTATGGGCATTACCATAGTTATAAGTAGAGACTCCAGAATAGGGACTAAAAACTGCCAAAAAATGGTCAAAATAAGGACAAAATTAGAAAAATTAAAAAATGATTTTTCATGGACCCAATGTAAACATCTTCATTTTTTCTAACTATGTGTTTGATTTTACTTATCAACTTTCTCTAACTTTAGGCTTATTTTGAAATTAATATATTTTAAAGGTGAAAAATACAGTGTTGTGTTAATATCTAAAATATTAAAACATATTGAATGAAATGTTAGCACATTAGTAAATGAGCCTAATGTGTAAAATAGTGTGAACATACATAACAATTTTGGGCTTTTATAAAAAAAATCAAATGCTTGATCCCCCTGTACTTATTCTGAGAATAAAAATTTTAACAAAAATCACCCTTTGGTCCCCTTTGATTTTTTAAGCTATGCAGAGAATATCAAGTTTTGACTTTATTAGACATCCCAAATATTTATCAAAATGGCTTTTTCTGAGACTTATGTGTTAATTATGTTCTCTTTTGTCAAACTCCGAACATCGACAAAAAAAAATAGGGAAAATCCCGTTTCTTACGTCTCTAATTATAAGATATTACTGTACGGTTATTGGAATATGACTTTCCAATTGAACTCAATGATTTTTTGTTCATAAAATTGAATATTTTGATAAAATCTGATATTTTATATGCTTAAGTGAAAGGAAAGCGAACTTTAAATCATTGATAAATAGTATGATTTTAGATAAAAACACATTCATAGTAGACATTTGCAAAAGATTTACAGCAAATACTATCTATAGTCTTAGAAATATATTTGTTTTCTGATAACAATTGGGTTTTAAATTGAATGGAATTCTAGTCAATGACCCCATCAATAGATTATTTGAAAACTTATTCATTTTTAGCTTTCTATATATCAAAGTAATGTAAATCTGATCAAAATTAATAAAAGTTCAATTGCAAGCTCAAATTCTGGTAACTGTACAGTACAAGCATCACAAATAGCTATTGTCTGCAGTATATTTGTTTATAATGTTTCATTAGAGTTACCTGTACTGTATGGTAATACAGGTGAGAGATATAAGTAATGCCATCTCTAAATAATGAGGCAAATTGAAACAGTAAAATAAATAGCTTTCCTGATTGGATAGAGGGCTCGATTTTCAGTAGGAGATAAACTGACTGTCAATTATGAAACGC
>JAQGAM010000885.1:0-10869 GCA_034697665.1 Nanhermannia comitalis
TTCTGGTGTTTTGAGACATTCATGAACGCAGTTCTTTATTCAACAATGGAATTAATTATAATTTATATTTCATTCTTCACTACAATAATCTCTTCTTTAAAAATATATTTTGGCTCATTTGCAGTAATCGGTTGCTTATGTTTCTGCTTCGCATTCTTTTCAGCGGCTTCTGTGGCCGCTCAGGTATTCTTTAAAAATTTTCAAAGACTCTAGAAATATATTTTTATGAAGCAATTTTTCGAATTTCAAGCTGTAGTACAGAATTCCCAAATAACTCACGAAATCCTTCAGAAAATGTCTGTTTTTCACTCCCGAAAGTCTGTGCTCTGTGTCTGTGCTACTAAATGACAATAAGGAATGAGCTTTAGTCTTGATTAATATGTCAGTCAAGTAAAATATTTTATTTACATAAAAAACAAATTAACTTTCGATGACTTATTCAAATAATTTTAATAATTTATTTTAATGATCAAAATAAAATTTAAAACGCACGCAATATTGACCTTAATTTAAATCATTTGATTTTAAGCTATAATACACATGAAAAAAAGTTATTAATACATTTGTTAAGAAATTGTTGAATCAAATATTTGTATAGTTATTGAAAATTAAAAATTTATATTATTATAGATCTATTGTGTAATCCTATTCTTAATTGAAATTTATTTAATAACAGAACTAGACTGTATCCCGCAATTCATGCAATTTACAGGCTATGCTTTCCTGTACTTAATATAAATTTTAGAATATGTGAGAGCGAGCCCAACAATTACAACCGTCATTCCATACATAGCAGTCTTAAGTATAGCGCGAGCTATAAAGTATTGTTGCGGACGCACAGACTGACATCATTTTTATTAATAATATAGATTTTAATATTTATCCAAAGTTTTTAATTCCTATTTTTTTAAATAAGTGTTTGAGTCATGTCTGAAAAACTTAAGTCTATATATCATTTAATGAAATATATTTTTATCCCAAACTCCGCATCAATTTTATCAAATTCTTGTAAACCGAGAGCACCTGATGTCAGATTAGACTATTTGATGAGAAAATTGGGTTTAATTTCAGGTTATTATAGAAGCGATGGTACGATTGAATCAACATTTTCTGGAAAATTGAATCAAATTTTTGCGATAATATTTTTGCTCTATTATGGCATTAAATTATTAATAGCTATGAATCTGAGCGATAACTCAGTTTGGATTTATTATATCGGAGAATCAACTGCTGTTTATGTGCAAATATTTCCCCGAATATACCTTCAAATTGTATTATTTTTGGTTACACTGAAGTCTATAATAGTTTTATTGTATTATTATTTCAATCAAAATACAGGTAGACTTAGTTGGATAGGAATTTCACAATCATTTAAAGGTAACATTTATACGATTTGAAAATAAACTTAAAAATTGAATTTTTTCTTTAAGAATTAGTTTAATTTTCTTAAATGCTTTCGTTTTCTCTCAACTTTATCCACAGCTAACACAAGTTTAAGGAATATATCTCTGAGTCCTTCAATGGCAGAGAGTTATTGGCATCGCTTTTATTTAATGACATTAATAGCAAAATATATTGTATGGTATAATACTCTAACGGTTGCATTCGTTTATTTGTGGCTCTTCTCTGTTTATTGGCCCAAATATTACTGCATTTTATTCGGAATTATTGCTTATTTTGAATTTTTATTATGGGTTTGGTTTATATCTCCGCACACATACAGCCTTATATTCATATTTCATCAAATGAATTATTATTTGAAATTACGATTTATTTATATTAATGATTATTTGAAAATTCTGTTAATGTGTAATAAGTTGATAATGAGATCAAAAAAATTAATGCGAATATTGCGTAAACACAATCAGATTTGTATAACTGTTGCTCAATATAACAAATTTTGGTGCTTTGAAATGCTATTAAATGTTATGTTGTACACATCGATAACTTTTATTATGATTTACATTACATTTTTTGCAAAACTAAAACTTACTCTCAAACTATTCTTCGGCTCATTCACTGCATTACAATTATTAGCTTTCAGTTTCTTATACTTTTCTGCCGTTTCAGTTTCAACTCAGGTATAGATTAATTGCATTACAAAATGTTAATTAATTTTTTTACTTAAGGCTCACAAATGCTATTCATTTCTAAATACATTAAATCTGAAATTAGAAAAAGTTTCTTTGAATACAAAAATCCAAATACAACAGTATATTGAAAGACTCGGAGGACTTACAATCGGATTCTACTGTTGGGATATCATTGCTATTAATAAAACTAATTTTCTTAAAGTAAAAAACAATTATTATTCTGAAATATTTAGAACTTTAATTCATTTTAATATTTTAGCCAATTCTAGAGATGGTCACAAATTTTCTGGTATTCCTTCAAATTTCATTGGCATATAACAGGACATATAAAAATGATACTTTAATATGAATTTTTCTAAAAATCTGTATTAAATCTGTTAAAAGTTATATTTCGTTAATTTATTGAATAACTTATAAATGTGTAAATATTAAAATTTGTACTCTATATTAAATCAGTTTTGAATAGGATAAAAAGTTGCCCGGTGAAGTTTAGAAATACATACAGTGTATAGCATGTCAATTAAATAAAATTTTGTTTTTACGAGTATTTTAATGGCATAAAAAACTATTAATGTTTTATGCAAATAGTTTTATGAGTTAAGAGATTATAAGACAATAATCTTGAATTCATTATTAATTTATATATTCAAGGCTTTCATAAACATTATAACCGTTTATTAGGTTTATTGAAAGTTTTAGTGCACTTATATCTTCAAAAGTTTAAACAAAAAATATTTTTAATGATTTTAGTAATCAATTATGCAAATTCATATGTACACAATTTAAAATTTCAAAGTTTAATTATTTTTCTTTTATTATTATATTCATTAAAATATTATCTCATGTCATAAATAATACTAATTTGTAAGACTTTAATATAAATTATAACTTTCAATGAGTACATGAGTAATAAACTAATATAAAAGTATATAAAATGGGTTTGAAAACTGGCTCAAAACAAGTCTATTGTTTGTTATTTCAATTGTATTTAAATTTTATGTATTATTTGTTGTAATTTTCAGAGAATATGATTTAACCGAATCATTTACTTGTCTACTCATACTGTATGTCAAAAATGTTTTTTAATTAAATAAAACTTTATGTTTGCTTTAGAATATCGTTTATTTTACATAAAATAGTTAGTGAGTACATATAGTTTGATGAGTTGAGAGATTACTACAATTTTTTCTAATGTAATTCAATTTCAATATTGACATAAATATCAAATATGATTATTTGAATTCCGACTCTAATAAGTACACAGAAATAACATCATTATATTTAATTCATTTCATCGATCAATCGTATAAACATATCATTTCAAAAATTTATTAAATATTTTAGATCTAATGTATTTATAAAAGTTATTTTATTGTTGAAATAAACCTTTAAATGATGTCTCAAAAACTTAATTCAACTGAATATCAGATAATGAAATATCTAATTAACCCAAAATCAGCATCAATTTTATCAAATTCTTGTAAAACTAGAGCACCTGATGTCAGAATAGACTATTTGATGAGGAAATGGGGTCTAATTTCTGGTAATTATAGAAACGATGGAACGATTCAATCGACAAATTCGGGAAAAATTTATCAAATTTTTTCGATGATTTACAGTATTTATTATTGCATTAAAATATTCATAGCTATGAATCTGAGCGATAACTCAGTTTGGATTTATTATATCGGAGATCTATCGGCGCTATTTAAAGACATGTTCCCAAGAATATACCTTCAAATAATATTGTTTTTAATTACATTGAAGTCTATCTGCATGTTATTGTATTATTATTTCAATCAAAATACAGGTAGACTTAGTTGGATAGGAATTTCACAATCAATTAAAGGTAAAGAATTATATGAGTTAAGCAAAACGTAACAATTGCCAGAATTTGAACAATTTGCTTCTTTTTATTGAATCATTTCAAAGAATTGATATTTTTTTAAAATAATGCATATTTTTATCAAATAAATAAAATTTTAAAACTTAATCCACAGCTAATAAGAATTCAGAAAATATATCATTAAGTCATGAAATGGTTGATAAATATTGGCATCGATTTTGTTTAATGGCATTCTTAGCAGAATATATTGTATGGTATGTTATTATATTGTGTGCAATCGTTTATTTCTGGATTTTCTTGCTTTTTTGGCCTAAAAAATACATTATGTTTGGAATTCCCACTTATATTGAATTTCTGTTATGGCTTTGGTTCATGTGTCCGCACATATACTGTTCTATATTAATCTTTCATCAAGTTTGCTATTATTTGAAAATAAGATTTATTTACGTTAATAACTATTTGCGAATTATATCGATCTCTAATAGATTAACGAACAGATCAAAAGAATTAATACTATTATTGCATAAACACAATCAGATTTGCATAACTGTTGCTCAATATAACAAGTTTTGGTGCTTTGAAATGCTATTAAATGCTTTATTATACTCATCAATGGTTTTAATCATGATTTACGTCTCATTTTTCACTAAAATAGGACTTGTTCTCACACTATTCTTTGGCTCATTTTCAGTGATTCTAACGGTGTGTTTATTTTCAGCTTTCTTTTCTGCTGCTTCTGTTGCTACTCAGGTAAATATAATATACAATAAAATCAAAATTAAAATGATTTTGTTTTTATAAAGGCTCATAAATCCTATCCATTGATGAATACGATAATTATTAAAACAAAAACAATTTCTTTGAGTACAAAAATCCAAATACAACAGTATATACAAAGACTCGGAGGACTTACAATCGGATTCTACTGTTTGGATATCATTTCTATTAATAGAAAAAATTTTCTTAAGGTAAAACATTTAAATGATCTGCAGAAATAGACATTGTTTTAATATTTTTACTTTTTAGCCAATTCTATCAATGTTAGCAAATTTTCTGGTATTCATTCAAATATCTTCTCATATCGTAAATAAAGAGAAGACTTTATGAATTATGAATTTCAATAAATGGATTTTTAATTAAAATCTTAAATAGATTTGAAAACTAGTTCAAAAATGTGTGACATATGATATTTAAATTGTAGTTATACATAAATGGTGTGATTTTTATTATCATTTCCGTTCAAATCTAAAGTTCAATTTTAAGAGATATATACTTTCACGTAAAACATTAAACTGAGTCCAATATAATAAACTTTTTCAATATTTAAATAAAAAGTTAACTTTAGTAAAGTTAAGTTCAAACTTTTAAAACGAATAAAAATCTTATGTTGAGTTTAAAAATTGAACTTAACATATAGTCTGAAGTATGAAATTGAGTTATAATTAATGTTGAACTTGAGATAGAAAAGCATGCTTTCAGTGATCATTTTAGGTTAAAATTACTTTCAAATAAAGTCAATTAAAAGCATTAAATATGATTAAACTGTGTTTAGAAGCGAAAAAATAGAAATATTAAATCTTTGGTATAACGGCCCATAAATATTAAGCGATTTAACCGATATATTAAATTACATTTTAATATCTTTGCTAAAAACATAAGAAATATTGAATAAAATAAATTAACCGAAAATTGTTAACTTTATTTTAACCAAACTATGATAGGCTATGAAAACATTTTTATCACTGAGTCACTATTTGTTTAATATAAATTTAATTCAACTATCACTCTATCAGATTAAATAGAGTTTGAATGTTATTTAATTATCCTGCGTTATACACTCAAGTATATACCTTAAAATAGTGCTTTAGATTTTGGCTGACTGTACCTCGTACTATACAAGTCATTAATTTCTTACGCTTTTAACATATATACTTTAGTGTATAACACGTTTTTAGGACTTATAATAAAAAACATTCAAACTTAAAAGAATAATAAGATAAATAGAGTGAAGCGATAATTGAACTTTCCTATAAATTTTGAACTGATTTGTTTATTTCCCGAAAATACTAAACAAATGGATACTGTCTGATCTCATTTTTAGCTTAATTCATATTTTGATTAGAACTTTAAACTCATATTTCATATGTTGAGTTGACTTACGATTTATTTAAAAGTTGACATTCAGTTTGTAAAGAGTTTAAACTTTAGTTTTATTATAAAATAACAGAAAAAGTAAATTTATATGAAAAATATTTTGAATAATTTATTAATATTATTATGGAATATACTCTTGTTTTGTAGAATAATCAGAAGATAAAGAAATGCCAGAAATAATTGATGAGTTCAATGATCTGAAAGAATTGAGTGACGAGTTCAAGAATAATATTGAACTGTTGTTTGTTTTTCAACGTTATGAAAGTAAAAATTACGATCATTTGATTGTTAATAAAAATGATTTGGTTTACGGTTTTGGAGAAAACAGTTGCGGACAACTTGGGTTCGGACACAATATACAAATAGATAACCCAACACTTATTGAAGAGTTGAGTAACAAACAAATTATTGATTTCAGCGCAGGTGTGAAGCATTGTATAGCACGAGATGTTTGGGGTCGTATTTATTGCTTTGGATATAATGAAAAAGGGGTTTTAGGCATTGGGTCAGAAGATAGTGGTTTTCATAAACCAGTATTAATAGAGAGTTTGAGAGATAAAAATGTTATACAAATGAGTTGTGGTAAATATCATTCAATTGTATTAACAAAATTTGGTGAAGTCTATGCCTGGGGTCAAAATAATTACTCACAAATAGGAAATGATTGTAATGACAATCAGATGACACCAATTAAATTGAATGCATATATTGGAGAAGAGGTAGAAAAGATTTCATGTGGAGCTTACCATTCATTAGCTCTCACAGAAAGCGGTAGAGTCTATAGTTGGGGTAATAATTCTTGCGGTCAATTAGGAATCGGAAATAAGTTGGACTCCAAAATCCAGAAACAGATTTTAGTTATAGATAACGAGATGAATGAAATTATATTTAAGAGCATAAGTTGTGGTTCAAGTCATAGTTTATTACTATCGCTAGAAGGAGATGTCTATTCATTTGGAAGTAATGAATGCGGAGAATTAGGTTATGAATGTCATCAAAATCAATTGAACCCAAAGAAAGTGGAAATAAAAGCAAAGTTCGTTGAAATCAAATCACAAAAGCATATATCAGTTGCGAAATCAACAGATAATAAATATTATATTTGGGGTCATTTTACTCAGGAAGCTATAAAATCGCCAAAACTATCGAGTGCTAAATCATTTGATGAGATCTTTTCGAAAGAACTTCATATAACACCAAATCCACTAAATTTGAGAGTAAATGGATTTTTGTCAACAATGCGATTAAGTAAATACAAAATGAAGTTCAGAGAGCATTCTCTGATCTCAGCCGGAAGTTTTGGTGTAGTTTTCAAAGCTTTAAATAAAAAGACAAAACAATTGTTTGCAATAAAAAAGATTCCGTTAACCGATTCTGAAATCAATGACATTAAAATTGGTCGCGCGTTAGAAAATATGACAAAATGGAAGAGCGATTATGTAATTAAATATGAAAAGTTCTGGATTGAAAAGAATTATTATAATGAAGATGACTTCATAGATGAACACAAAAATGATAAGCTTTTTGCCACTGATTTATTTCACCCAAAAAATACCCACTTATTGTACATTCAAATGGAATTATGCTTAAAAAACTTGAGACAAGTCATCAATCAGTTGAATTTTGAAACTAAATCAGAAGAACTGCAAACTTTCGCTCCAATCCGTTTTTATATTTCAAGCGAATTAATGAAAGAAATATTAGAAAGCGTTGAATATTTGCATAAAAATAATATAATTCACAGAGATTTGAAACCAGAAAATATTCTGATAACAGACGGAATAAATTGTAGATTTGTTAGAATTGGTGATTACGGTATCGCAGACGTGGTCTCCAATTTAGAGCATGATTTGGAAGCTCATTCACAAAGAAAATGCTTGAAGACTATTAATTATTGTGCACCTGAAAGAAGAATGAATGACATATCTGACATGTATGACATGAAATCCGATGTCTATAGTTTGGGAGTTATTATGAGAGAGTTATTCTATTTAAAAACTGAAGAGTAAGAAAATTTTTCATTTTTATATTAAATTTTATAATTTTATATGTATTTTAGATCTTCTCTTAAAACAATGGAATCTGTGGTTAAGCATAAGTTAAAAAAGTTGATCGCAATTAATGGTCGAATGCTCTCAACAGAGAAACATTTGCGCCCAAAATGTAATGAAATATTGAGTGAAACGTTTGAGTGGTCTCTAAATCTGCAACAATTGAGCGAATTTGTTCAACTCAAACAATTCTTAAGCAAAGAAACAAAACTTATTTCAATGGATGAAAGTTTTCATAAGTTTTTCATGAGAGAAAAGGTTAAATATTTTACTAGAGGTTTAAATTTAATTAAGGATGAGATCAATTTGGATAAAAAACTTCTTCATTTGATTGAAGTTTTAGATCCACTATTAGAGTAAACTATTTAATGATTTCGTGTTTACCTGTATTTCACTCTATATTATAACCATAGACTAGCTGTAGATCTCATACAGGGTGTAAAATAAATAGCACAGACAAAATATCTAATCATAACTGTAATTTATTTTACAACCTGTATAAATAAGAGGGAAAAATATATTAAGAACACAAACCTTTAATTCATAGCTTATGTTATATCTGTTTCTTATATTATTATAGCTCTCAAAATACAGTTTTTTTTAATTTTTAAACTTTATTAAGAAACTATTGTTTATTTAAATTCAAGTTTTTGAGTTAAATCGGAATTATTTTAATCTGTATAATTATGCAAACTTTTGGGCTCAATAGGCAACCAGCAACTGACTAAACAGGCAGCCTTGGAAAAAGTATTCCTTGGTCCCCCCTTTGATATTTAGACATATTTTGGGAAAAGTTTACCTTGGTCTCCCCTTCGATATTTAGACATATTTTGGGAAAAGTTTACCTTGGTCTCCCCTTTGATATTTATGTCAACCTTTGTTGTAGGCTTAAGGTGGCAACGCTGAATTTATACAAAAGTTAATAATCTTAATAATAGTTGAAAGGACTTAGTTGTTAGTTATATAATAAGTCCTCTATAATGTTAGGATGATGTCAATGTGTTTAAATTTCTTGAGGATAATAGAGTATAAAGTTTCACATTTGCTGAATAAGTGGGTTGACTTGATAAAGGTTTCTTAATATTTTGTAATAAAACAGCTACATTTTGGGGGGCAACAGACTTAATACATTTATTATAGAAAAATTACATTAAAATACAATTAAGAGACCGCTGGATCCAAAGCATCTTCATAGTATGGTCCCTGGGAGTCGACTCCCGTAAAAGCAAAAAACTCAAGTTTTTATAATTTAACATATAATTAACATCAAGTGACTATTGCGTAAAATAGTGAATATACTTAATTAACAAAATTTTCTATGAAATCAAATATCTTTAAATTTAATTAACTTAAAGCTCTAGAAATATGCATAAATCGAGAAATAAAAACTAAGGATAAGCCACTGCCTAACAAAGTGTCTAATCAAAATGATTGTGATAAAGTTTTAAAAGAGTTTTCACATCATTTGATACCATCTGAATAAGAGTTAAGTCATGCAAAACAAATCACATACTGTATTATAAACTTATATTAGTGAAGTGCATAATAAAGGAAGTAATCTGTTTATTGAATATAAGATAATTCGTTATCCTATGATTGACCTGTAATGAATATACTAAAAATATATTAGAAAATAAAATATACTAGGTACTATTACTGAATTTAATAGCTAAGACTTTAAAATATATACTTTCATGTATAGTACACGAAAAGTTTTTATTTTAATTAACTGTACATTATTTCAATAAATTTAATAAATTGTTTCGGCCATAATTACAGTTTATGTTTAAAAAGCAAGTGTGGAATAATTGAATGTTTTATATAAAAAAAATTATAATACACATATTTATAATTTTATAGTAAAACGGATTTTTAAATAGACTACTTTTCTATAAGTTTAATATAATAAATTTTAAATGATTTTGAATTATAAACTCATTAGTAAATAATTATCTTAAGTGAGATTGAAGTCATAAAAAACTAACTCCAAAAGATTTTTCATTAAAACTAGTCGACAGCCCGTTCTTAGAACGGGTAAAAATTGTTTATTTTTTAGTTAATTAATAATGAAATCAAAACAATTTAATTAGAATTTAGATTTGAATCCTGTTATTATTGTTTAAATGGCAATCAAGTGAGTTGACTCAATGTAGTGGTACTGTAACAGTAGTTTCACAAAACAGTTTTCTTTTGAGTGCTATATATATAGAGCACTTGCATTTTGAAAATGTGACATACACAATGACACAGCTCCGTTCATAGTATAGATTATATGCATCAATACTAGAAATAATTATGGTTTTATAACGCATACAAAAAAATAAATTATTATATATTAGGATATAATGAAGTATAGGCTAATTTTTAAATAAGTTATTGCCGTAATTTTACATCTCCTTTGTTGAAATTATTTAACTCTCTATAAAAATAAAATTTAAATACTACCTTATTAAGTTACCTTATTAATGTATTATTTGGAGGGCTGAAGACATACTGATAAACATCTAAAACCAATATGAGCTAAAAATTTTGAGAGTAACTGTAAATGAATCTTTCAATCAACTTTAAACACTATTTATTTCAATGACAGCTTAGGCGTCGTCCATTTAGTACGTACGCGAAAATTGTCTATTCCTAGACCCCCCTCCCCCTGTGTACGCACTTTCACACGTGACCTAATGTTAAACATATAGGAGAATACGAGTTTGTACGCTTTTGCTTAACC
>JAQGAM010000886.1:0-10869 GCA_034697665.1 Nanhermannia comitalis
GATATTAGAGCCGCATAACCGCAATTCGATTACACTGACAGCGCCTTGAAATAAGTTGGCGCTCAAATGGTTTAAATTATTATTCTCGAGATTAAGATAAATCATATTTTTAAGCGATGAAAAAGTGTGATCCTCTATGACTGTAATCTCGTTGTTATTAAGATATATCTTTTGTAATTCAGTTAAATCTTGAAAAATATTTTTGTTTAAACGATGCAATTTGTTATGATTAAGCCAAAGCACCTCGAGTTGGCTCTGACCTCTCAGACTTTCGTTATGCACTGTCGCTATTTGGTTGTGGCTTAGCTGCAAAAATCGCAAACTGGACGGATATTTACTTAGAAAATCTCCGATTTCTATCAGTCTATTTCCCTGTATATTCAAATGCTGCAAATTAGCCAAACTTTCCAGACTTTCAATCAGCTCAATGCGATTCATTTGCAAATCTAATTCTTGTAAATTAGGCAGTGAATAGAATACACCCTTTCTTATTCGCTTCAATAAATTTTTTTGCAATCTTAAGTCCCGTAATTCGACCTAAAAGTCAATATTTGTTAAGCTTAATATAAATATATGTAAGAGGAAAAATCATTGAAACATTCATAAAAATTTATGTTTTATAAGCTCGAGCTCAAGAACCGGCTGGCGAGCATTCATTATTCGAATATAAATCTATGAATAATTACTCATTTCTCTCATTTTTGGTTTTAAAACTTATTTTAAAATATTGAATTAATTTTCGTGCAACACTTTTTCCAGCTCACTCTGCCTCTCTCGCTCTATTCCTTGCCCCCTCCCCTGTCTTTTATTCAGAAAAATGTCAAAAACTGTAACAAACCTAAAATCATTAATTTATTGTATAAAATTCTCACAAAAACAAAATATCTAACAAATTCTATAAAATTCTAGTTTATATTTCAAACTGTAAAGAAAATTATTAAACTTTTACTATAAATTTAAATTATTGTTATTATTTTAGGCTACCGAATTAACGACGATTATAAATTGAGCGATTTATTTTTTATTTTATTTTAACATATGTTTAAACGGTTTAACAAACGGAATTTTGAATATTAAGTATTTGCTTTCTTTTCTATTTTTGTTGCCACAAAAGATTCTATTAAAAAATAGACATATTGTTCATTTACAATTTTACTAAAACTTACTAGTACTAATACTATGGACCCTAACTCTGGGCCCTATTATGAGAGCTTAAATTATTCTTATATTTCTTTCATTTTGCAGAAACACTTAATTTCCGCTGTGACTTTTTTAAAGAATTTGTTCATAGAATCGCACACATCATCTAATATTTGCTTAAAACAAACTAATTTTGTGTAATAAGTCTTTAAAATGATTAAATTTTTCTGAATTGACTCTCAGTTAAAGCTCGTGCCTGACTCGAGATTTGTACATCACTTTTTAAAAGAATATAAAAAAATGGTTTATTAATATCTATGCTTTCATGAAATTTAATATTATTATACTCTCGAGGGATAATACGTCCATTAATTACCATGAAATCAGAGATAACTCAATGCATTTTCAAATAACAAAAGTTCATTTTAATTCAGTGTGTTTTTAATTCCCTTCAGGGCTTCAAACTCTTATATCACATAATTTTATAAAGAAATATCTCATTCAGGATCATAACCCACTCATAAGCAGAACAAAAAGCAAAATTTAATGCAATAAATAAACACAATGTCTGATTGATTTTACATTTATTCAAAAATAATACTAAGAAAAGAATCGATTCACTTATCACAAGAATATATTCTTCTTAATTAATTAATAAACTCATTCAATTTGATTATCATTTAACGTAATGTATTCTCTGTTAAGTGTTCATTAATTAAGATAAAACTCAAAATCTCTTAATACGAGAATAATTAAGACCAAAAGTAGTCTTTTTCAGGATTAATGATAGCCAAAAAACCTTATGCCTTAAGTTTGTTAGTTTGTTAAGGCATAAGAATAAGGAATCAAACATTAATGCATTAAACTTTATCGAACATGTTAAGTAAAAAAAAGTTACATGTAAGCAAAGATGAGCCCAACAGGATCTTAAATGCAACATCAGATTACTAATAAGTAGGAAACAATCCAAACACTTGATTCTCACACAGCTTAGCACTCAAATAAAAAAAATCAATAAAACGGAAATGAAAAGTAGTGAATGTACTGTATATGTCAAATAGTTTTACGCACAAGAAATTTTGAATTTAGATTCTGTTTTAAATTAAGTCGGGCTTTAGTGAGTATTTATTTAGTTGTCTGAGAATTTAAAATTAAACTTTTTTTTGTGCAATTTTAATCTAAGCTTAAATTCAGGATTTTTAGAAATTTTTGTTATCAATAGAATGGCCAATTTATCAAATGACTTAAAAAATAAAGCTTAGTTAAGAATTTATTTTAAAATCTAATTGGACTCAAAAAACATGAAAAAATTTGTTTAAATTAATAAATGGCTTCATTTTCTCTTCAAAACTTTTCCCAAAAATCTATTTTCTTTTAAATTGATATTTATAATGAAGAGATCCTGATTTTTAATGCTAAATGCAGGTGATATATGGTGACCACATCTTATAGATACCAATTCTAGACTTTTTCTGGACAGTTTACAAAGCAAATAGGGGCCAAACTACGTTATTTAAATGTAGCTGAAATCTGAGTGTGTGGTCATCCTATAATTATATGAACATTTAAATAGTGTTCTATCAATATATTTATTTAAATGATATAATTTTCAGCTTAATTCAGATAATAATTCATGATTTGCTTAATGATAATTATTTCAGATAAGTGTTTGGTGGAGCACAATAATTATTGGAACATTTCAAACTTTAAAACAATAAAAATTTTATTGGGATGTTATTTATTAAATCCAAGCTGGCTGAATGGCTTAACGGTCTAAACACTGGCTCATTATTGAGTCAAAAGTTCACACAGTTTACTAATTGGCTGTGGGTTCGAGTTTAACTGTATGCCAAAAAAGTTTTCCAAGGCTAGCATAGACTAAACGGCCCAACTTAGTGTACTTTAGTAGTACTCTTAACAGGGTTGCAGATTAGCTGGAGATAGTTGAGTGTTTCACAGTCAATGTGATTCACACTATCCTAATCTGGCATAAACCGCCTTAATACCAATGAGTCGGAAAGGCATATAAATGAATAATCTATATATCTAGAATATAGAATAAAGTATAAAGTTTAAATTTATATTTATTGTATAAGCTGTGGTTCCCATCAAAATTAGAATAATAACCACAGATATGAATAATGAAAGGGTTTTTCTGAAATTCCTTTTATAATATTGGAGTAAATATTGGAGTTGATTATAAAGGTGATGCTTAGCCTACTTAATCTGATTCAATTTCGATTTGAGCTATACTGTATATCCCGATCTTAAGTCCTTTTTAAGTTCCGATTTTCAAGATTATGCACATATCAGTTGAATTTTTATATATTTAAAAATTCTCTCTGGCACCTAATTAAACGTCTTGAGTCCTTTAAAACAATTATATTTTGAAAATGTTATTCTTATTGAAACTAATATAGCTTGTTTAGCGTATAAACAATGATGACTAAACCAAGGTAGGTGATAGGTAGGCAATAGAGCATAGAATTCACAAAATTTTCAGTCCCATTCTCATCCCATTCCCATTCGCAATCCCATTATAAATGGGACTCAGATTCTATGCTCTAGTATGCAACCCAACAAACTTTAAATGAAAATCTGTACTTTTTACACTCCCATTGTTTTCAAATTCACCCCCTATAGGGTCATAATTTTAGACAAACCAGACGATAACAACTAGAGGTTGACGGACCGGGCTTTAGCAAAAAAATCGCTCAAAAATGCCAGTCCGGTCCGGGCCTGTAAAATGCCCGGAATTTTTTAGTCAAACAGTAAAATTGAAATAATTATAGTTTGCTTTTCATTTTAAGTTATTATAAGGTATCAATAATAAACTGAAAAGCGATGCAAACTGCAAGTCAATAGTATTATTAACTTTTGAAGTGCTCTAAAAAGATTTTAAAAGACTAATGTTTTTAAAAAATTAATAGTTCTGATTCCGTTTGTGAGCTGTGCAGTTTATCTGTACAGATTGTTTTGTGTTTTATTATTATAGTTAATTATTGTTTATTATTATTTATTAATTTGATTTAAACTAATTGAATTTCAAATAATTGTTAGGATTGAGACAAATAGTTGTGAGCAATAGCTAATAAAAGGAATTAAACTCAATTCATATAAAACAAGTTTCATTAAGTTGTGTTATCTAAATTTTCAGCCTCGGGTCGATACTTCAACGGGCCCGTGCGGGCCGGGGTGATGATGAGAAAATTACGGGCTGGTCCGGGCCTAAGTTTTTGGCTCTATGACCACCAAAAATGAGAAAATTAAAATTGATATAAATTAAAATTAGATAAGAAAAAGCCATTTATTAGTTTACACAAATAGCATTCATATTAATAAAATTATTTGAATTAACCAACCTAAAGCTTGTTAGCATGCTCCATTCTGCTCTACTCACAACTTTTCAATTATTATTAATACCTTTGTTGAAACAAACGATTCTTCTGTAGTCTGTTTAAGTTCAAGTATTGAATTGATAAATATTCTTTTTCTTATTAAACATTCGCTTTAATTTATGCATAAAATTAGCTCATTATTTATGCACAGTATGAAAAGTTTATAAACAAAATAATAACGCATATAAATTATTATATTAATTAAGTGCTGAATAAAAGAAGTCATGCGCTTTTGTTTTTCAAACAATAAATAGGTTGCACTCACTGTAAAGTTATTCTTCTTTTAATGTAAATTTTTCTCATTTTATATGCAGAATAATTTCTTCATTTTTAGGGAATTTTAAGTTTTATTCTCTTATTTTAAAAAAAATTGGTCATTCATTCATATTGTTTTGTTTTTCCAATTTATTCAAATTATCAAAAGTAGTGATTAGTGAAAGCAGTGGCTGGTCCGTCAACTTATTTTACAGATTTTGGTCAACAAATTTTGAAAAAAATTAAGAGTTAGCTAAAAGTCACTGACTTTTTTACTACTCTTTTCTATGTTCTAATGCTAACTATAATTTTAATAAAATAAGAGGATTGCTATATATTGTGAAAACTTTAAAATTTATCTTCCCTTTGATGCTATTCCTAATAAAATTGTCAAAATATCGCTAAGAATTTGTCAAAAGTTATTTAATTAAAATTATTACCAGTACTCAAAATGGTGATAAAACGTCTCTATTTCTTATAAAATAATTAAACCAAATATTTTTTACTTTTCAAAGAGTTGTTGATTTAAAGATGAAATTTTTGATTTAAAAATATTTAAAGAATGTGATAATAATTAGAAAAAAATTTCTCCTAATTTATTTGTTATCATTAATTTTGAGAGTAATTTAGTGTAATTTGAATGCTAATGAATATAAGATATATAAAGTACATAACTTTTCTGCTTTAGTCTACAACTAATAAGTTAGCGTTAATGAGATTCATTTGCGACATAAGATTTATTTCTGTGAAAGTCAGCAAAAATAGAGGTAAAGACTGATTCAATCAATTCAAGATTCAAGCTCTGGATTACTATCTTATAGAATCAATAGAACGCAAGTACTGATACTGTACAAGAAGGCCATAGAAATTGAACCATTAGTTATGTCGCATCATAATTAACGCCGTGTTATATAATTAGGTGACTCATTAATAAGTATTTAAGATTTGATTCAAATTTTGTTTGCATTACAACTTCTTTAATACTAATAGTTTTAATAATTATCCACTAATTATAAAATTTAATGAATAGAAATATAGAAATATTCTTAATTTGATGACTAGTGTCCCCTCCAAAATAGTGTGTATACCCTTTTGCTGGAGTTTATCGATTTTCTGACTCATTTTCTTTTTCTTTGTGTCTCAATTTCTACATCATATCTTATTTTCTTATTTAATTCAAGTAAGCGCAGCATTACTTGAAGTGATAGTGTGCTCAAGAATTAATTTATTGCTAACTTTAAATGAGAGCACATCTGGTATACTATACTGTACTGTACTTTACCTGCATTTATAAGTCATATGAATTTATCTGAAGTAAAGAAAGCAAATAAATTACATAATACATAGAGTTATTTTGTGTACATTTTGTATATGACATTATTCATGTCATTGAATAGTGAATAAAATGATTGCAACCCCTTATTTGTCGTTATAATAAGAAACGTGCAAAAAATCTCAATACAATCTATGCTTTAATTATCATTCACTTAATCTTAAAATAAAGACTAAAAATCAAGCGAAAAGATAACATATTTAAAGACTCGAAATAATTTCAAACGTCCAGGGATTGGATGTATTCGAGTATAGTTCGTACCCTTTCTCTGCAGTATCTTATTTACAGTATGTTTAATGTATACCTAAAGCATAGTAATACTATTATTACTATTTCTCTTCAACTCATTTCTCTTTATTAGCGAAGCAATACTTGCGGCAAATTTTTACCCCCGAAAGCGAGTTTCACTAAAAGGTCTCAAGTTTTGGAACTCAAAAAAATATTAAACCTTTAGTTCAGTGCTATTTTCTCAAGAATAATAGTAATAAAGTAATAACAATAATAAAAGAAATGAGTATTTCTTTTAAATTATGCGAACACTAAACCTTAAATTGAGAGAAAACTTAAATTAAAATAATATTTATTGCCGAATAAAAATGTGAATAAATCTTAAAATACAAAAAACCCAATTTTAATGTATAAAAATTTATTTTTATATAAATAATAATAATATCTTTTAATAAAAACATCAATTTTTTCATAAAATTAATAAAAAAAATTACTGATTCTTCTACTAACTTATAAACTTAAATTTAAAAAAAATTGAACAAAATTTCTAGATTCGAATTTAGTAGTAATACAAATACTACTAATACTGTACTAATACTTGCATATCGTTCGTATCATTAATTTCATTAACAGATTAGTACAGTATTATTATAAACCATACGAACGCTTATTTTAATTTAGAATCGATTAGATTTCAAACTTGTTTATGTAAATGTCTAAGCTCAGTATTTTTGGTGCCCTTCTTTGCTATGCAGTGCATGTAAGTGGTAGTGAAGCTGAAACCTGTGATCTTATAGCCTTACCATCTCATAGTTTGATAGTCTCATAGTCTTGATGCTGCTGATCATCATCTTGATGGCAGTTCATTCGTATGATTTCTTGAGCAGCTGCTACTTTAGCCAAAGAGTACGACTAACAGTAATAAGAAAGGCATCAAATAAATAGCTGCGCCAAAGCACATATCTGCCCAACTTTTCACTTTTCCCATTTTCTTTGTTTTTTTCTTAGACTTTGATTCACTAAATTGTAAGTCAAAGACTTAAAGCGCTTTATTGTATTGATGTAGAACTGAATGGCAATGCCTCGAGTGCTACTGTGATATTACATAAGGAGATATGTTGTTTTAAATATAAATTTGAGTCTCTGCTAACATCGCTTCACTGGTTTGGAAGATAAGAAGCGAATTTTCTCCTCTTTAGGTATACTTATATGAAAGCCAATAGCGATTCTTTATAACTAATGTTGTTAGCGCTCAATTCCAATACCAAATTTGAATGCAATAAAACACTCTACTCTTTATCTTTTGTAGCATTTAGTTTTATAATGAATACTAAGTCTTTTGAGTTAGTTTTTCATTTGAATTGATTTCAAGATCAAAATACTATATCGAATAATCTTCACTTTCCGGGAAATACCAAACCTGTTATTTAGAATTTATGACTAAAATGGCATTAAAAATGACTTATGTCAACAACAAGTCTAAAAACTTTTGAGATCTCCGAAAGCTCTCCCACATTAAATCAATATTTCAAAATCATTAATTTTTTAAATAAATATTAGTAATATTTTATATTCAATATTTATTCTTTAAATTATTTAATCTTATATAATAAATAAGATTTAAAAACCACACAACTTTTAGCAACAAAGTAAACTTTTCGATAAAGAGTCTTCTAATGAGTAGTTTTTAAAAATCATACATTAGTTCAATTTGATTATAGTTAAAAAGTTTTCATTCATTCGCTTTGCGTTTTGTTTAATAAATTTCCAATTTTTCATTTTTCGGAATGTAAGAGGAAGTGTTCCAGAAGTTTATTCTTTTCATTGCCTTAATCACAATTTGGAGTGAAGCGGGCCAGGGATGTAAAATTTTGGAAATGAAGTTTTGTTTTATAAGGCTATGTTTTGAGCGCCTCCGATATAATTTTTGGGTAAATTAAAGCCAGAAACTTAAAATTTTCATAATATGAAAAAACCTGCAATTATTTCTTAAAAGCCTCGGTGGAGTCGGTGCTCCACTTTTCCCTACCGCTTGTTGCGGTTCTGGTTCTTCGGGAACCGAAATAAATATATATATGTAAACAACAGGTATCGACCTCATGATAAATAAATACCAAATCTAGTAAATCACTGTTTTAATTGCTAATTAAATTGCATCTCAATAGTAATTCTCCTCAAATTGAGAAATATAAGTCCCAGAGATTTACTGTAACGATATATTACTGTAATAGTAAATGAGTTTTAATACTATAAAAATGACAAAATTTAAAATTAATCTCAATTTGTTTTCAGGTCTGAAACAAATCTAAAATACTTGAAATGGAATGCAATGTGTGTTTCAAAGTGATAACTCATCCATTAATAGTCCGAGTTTGTGAACTAATGCCAAAACAATCTGTGTATTGATCTCTCTCTCTCTCTCTCTCGAAGAATACTTGTTAAGAGTTAGAAAGTAATGCATTGGAAGAGCATTTGTAAGGAAACAATGTATTGGACGAAAAGCATGTTTTTCTCATTGGAAAATAGTATTCATATCCGCATAAATTACTTTCATTATTGTTTAATAATTCATTGTTTTGCGATACTATCACTGATTATTCCGTCATCATTATCATCAGTATCGACATCATCATTATCATCAACCATTACACTGGAAGGTTCGCCCTATTCTTACGCCCAATACAGGAAATGGTTCACAACAATGAACGGCACGCTATCGTTCGAGTTTAAAACAACAGAACCAAACTCTCTACTACTTTATACAGATGATGGCGGCATAAGTGACTTCGTCGAACTCAAGCTCATTGATGGTGTGATTCGGCTGAGATTCAATTTGGGTTCTGGTAGTGCTATACTGAGTGCGGGCAGGAATTTAGCGGATTCCCAATGGCATTACACTGAGATATCTCGCAATAATGACGACACAACACTTAAAGTAAGGCAATCAATAGTTGAACTCTACTTTTTTCATTAATCAGTCCCTTTACTAATCAGTCCTTTAGTTGTATGACATCAAGAAAGAAATCTTTAATTTAATACTTTTGAAAATGTTAACAGATATAGCCATTGATTATTTTATTATTTACCAGAATCTCATTTAAAGTCTATATTTTAATTCTTTAAATGCCAACTTTGTAAACCCCATACTTATTACAATTGAACCCTTTTATAAACTTAAAGTATTTTTAATTGTTTCTCGTGATGAACAGGTTGATGAGGAGAACCAGAATCGTGTTGTGCGCGGAAATGAGTTCCACTTCGGCTCATACATCAATAATAGCTTTGTCTTTATTGGTGGTATACCAGCATCATATCTAAACCACTTGCATCAGCTATCATTGCCATCTGTTTGTTTCGAACCCCATTTCAAAGGTAAGCACATTTCTTCTAAAGTGGCGGACCCTTTAATTCTCATTTGATTAGAGTTGGATCATATGCTACAGATTCTAGTTGTGTCCGTTAGTTCTCTAGTTCGCATTGCAATGAACTCATCAAATCTTTAATACAACAGTTCTATTAAACAGAGTGTTTATAATATTTATAGAGTAATTAAATTAAGACCCGCATGCATTCAATATGTAAATATTCATTAGTACCGTACCAGTTAGGGGCAAAAGTTGACACAGCTTTCAAGCATTTAAAGGCGATTAAGTGTAGGTCTGAAGTGTAGGTCTGAAGTGTAGGTCTGAAGTGGAGGTCGGCCAAGTTTAAAATAGTCAAATTTGATATTTTTCCTATGTCTGACTGTATTACTGTATCAATTGTATTAAAGTAATTCATACATAAACTCTAAATATTTTTTGCTTCATTTTCATTGTTTAGGTTCGATTAGAAATTTGATGTACGCTTCAGATGAAAATGGATTCATTAAGAAACAGGAAACCATTGAATATAATGGAATCCGAATCGGACAAACAGATGCCTGTGAACAACATGATCCGTGTCAACACTCAGGCATCTGTATCTCAACAGATAGTGGAGCGATATGTGATTGTCATGGACTTGACTATGAAAATACATTCTGTCAAACAGGTTAGTAATAATAAGAGCGCATATTCTAACAAATTTTTTATCCCCTTTGACATATCGTTTCGTTCGTATGTTATTATCGTATGTTTCGTTTGATATCTAAATAACGCCTACAATTAGCTGAAGTTTTATTAAAGTTATTTAAAAATAGACTCAAATAATGATATGAGACAAGAAAAACGATAATTTTTACTGAAATAACACTTTTATTGATTTCGAACAAAAGATATAGTGCTTCTCATCAATCAAAAGTTTTTATATTTGATTATTTAATAAAAATAATTCTTCAAATATATTGATCGCTATCATAAGGTTGTGGCACTTGAAACTAATTTAATAATAAAATAAAGTTTCGCATTAAATTTTTTATTTTAGTACAGTATTTGTTTTTAATTTTTTAAATATCATTTACAGTTTCAAGTGTTTTTAAGAGAGACAGACACAGACAGACAGACAGACAGACAGACAGACAGACAGACAGATCAG
>JAQGAM010000887.1:0-10867 GCA_034697665.1 Nanhermannia comitalis
TACGCCTAAAAATTTTATATTTTTATAGATATTTTATAAAATTTAGTATAATATAATCAAATTCAAAAATTTTATAAATGTCTTCAAGAAGTTTAAGTCTAAAAAGCGATTCGCCAAAAAATGAAATTAATTTGAACACTTCAAGTAGTTTAAGTGGTTCTTATACTGATATCAGTGATGAGTTGAATAATGACAAACAGGAAATAATGGATAGAAAAAGTTCAACCAATAAAAGTTGTTATAAAATATTAGCAAAACTTTTTTGATATAAGTTTATGTAGTTGTGTAGTTGTGTAGTTGTGTCAGCACAATTGATAAAATTTAATTTAGATTTTTTACTTTTTGCACAACTTAATTAGACCACAAAATGTAGAATATTCTTTATAATTAATATTATAAAGTGGACAATGTTTCAGCTTCTTGTCAAAGCCTAATTAAGTTGTGCAAAAAGTAAGAAATCTAAATTAAAATTTATCATTAGAAAAATTATTTAAGATACCATTTACTGCGCGACAATTGGCTGTTATTATATTGCTATGTTATGGAAATATTAGTGTTGGAAGTGCTTTTTCATTGTTAGCACCGTTTTTTCCAACACAGGTAAAAGTACTTTAATTTAGAGACCGGAACTGCAGCAAAAAGCGACCCCGCGCACACCCCACAAAATTGATGGTTGACACCGCGCTCTCCCCACAAAAACCCCGCAATAAAAAGCACTGGTTTTCTGCTTTTTATGCCCAGGTGCACTTTTCTGTATAGCAAATATGTGTTTCACTAAAAATAATCTAAACTTAAATGAACGGTTCTGAACTTTATACTGTAATAGTGCAAAACATATCTGCTTTATAGGAAAGCGAAAAGAGCATAAAAGAAGGAAAGCCAAGATATTTATGTATTAATATTTTTAAATTTAAAATATTGTTAAATGCATTAAATTTTTGTGGAATTAATTAAATCAAAATTAGATCTAAATAGAATAAAAGTTTATTGATATTATCTCGACTTCATATTATCATAAGGGGTCATCATTTAAGTACGTACGCATGAAATCTCAGTTTTCAGACCCCCCTCCCTGTACGCAGATGTACGCATAGGTTTATACCCCTCCAGAAGTACGTACGCTCGGTGAACATTATCCCTCTCGTAATGAAAAGAAAGCATAGTGAATAACATAATTTAATTAAATATTTAACTAATCATTTATATTTTTATAGTGGTTTGGGATCAATAATTTTAGTGATGAATTACAGAATTAAGTATAAACAAAAAATTTTACACTCAAAACACCTGTAAAACATTTACTTAATTGCAAACACCCCCTTAATATACGTACTTACTTTTATGCCTTACCTCCCTTTCTAAATCTGCGTACGCTTGTGTACGCTTTTTTACTCCTCTCTCTGACTCCCCCCTCCCCCGCTCTGCGTACGTACTTAAAGGATGGCCCCTGAAAATGAGGGCTAAGGCTAAGAGGCTAAAAATTCGGAACACTAACAATAGAAATAAAAAGAATGCGTTTCACTTCAAATAATTTAATATAAAACATGTGACTAATCTCAAGAGTCAATATTTAGAAGATTAAAATAAAAGTCATTCTAAGTTTTGAGATGAGATGCAAAATATAGTGAAATATAATAAGACAAGATTGAACTGCACTACATGAGACCGAGATGAGATCGAGATGAGATCGAGATTTATAAAATCAAAAATTCTCATCACTATTGTGTAACGTCCTGTAATTTTACACAATTGTGTCGGTTTCCTTTTATAATCCATCTTAAAACTGCAATTTTTAACTTTAAATTTAAAGAAAAAGTGCTTAAAAATAAGCTCAATTTCAGGCCAAATCAAAAGGAGCATCAGAGACATGGATAGGACTCATTATAGCCGAATACCAAATTGCAATATTTCTGGGATCAGCTGTTTTTGGAAAATTGGTATTTCAATAATTTTCACAAATTTCATAAATTTTAAATTTTATTTATATTCAAAGATTCCACACTTGACGCCAAAGTTTATGTTAACAATAGGCCTATTTGTTGCCGGATATTGTAATGCATTATTAGGGTCTGAATTCTACTTAGAAATTATAACTAACATTGAACTTATTAAATACGTACATAATTATGTGTAAATTTGAATTCAGTTTACTTCAATGGTCGCCATCAGGCACAACATTTATAATAATTGGAATGTCAATTAGAACTATAGAAGGGTTAGGTGTGGCCGCATTCTTCACAAGCTGCTGGACTATTGTTTGTCTTGACTTTCCTCAACATATTTCGAGACTTTTCGTGTGATAATTAAGACTTGGAATAAAAATTTTAAAAAATTTTAACTTACAATTTTATACTGAAATTTAGGCGACAACTGAGATGTGTTATGGCGTGGGAATGATTATCGGTCCAGCAATTGGAGGACTTTTAAATCAAGTATTTATTTGTTTGTAATAACTGTTTAATTAATAATGATGAGCACGGGCTCAGTGTAGATGAGCCTAAGCTTAGGCTCACAGTACTTAAACCTGAGCCTAAGTTCTAAGCCTGAAAGTGAAAGACATTCCTTTTTCTTAAAAACATTATTATTTATAATTTTTCAACAAATTTACGTTCAATTGAATGTTAACACAAAATATAATTATCAAATTGTAATCATTATTACTGATATGTAGGTAAGTTCGACAGTTCAAATGTCAGAGCCTAAGCCTAGGCTCACGATCACTCAGCTCAGGCTCGGTGTCCATCATTATTAAAGTTGTCATAAATATAAAAGCAAAAGCAATAATGATTACAGTTTGGCGATCAATATCTGAACGCAGGATTCGGTCTTCCGTTTTATGTGATTGGATCACTTCTATTATTGGGCTCTTTACTCATTCACTTTCTATTGCCCGATACGAGTAATATTTCATTTAAACCCCTATTTTTGAAATATTGAAAATAAATAGCATTTCTAATCATCAGATAATCTAACAAATGTGGAAAAGACGAGTGTTTTGAGCGTATTAAGTAATATGAGTGTAACACTCTATGTAATAATTAGTATAAATTGCTTTATACTGATTGGTTTCAATGAGGCCACACTTGATCTACATATAGAAACTGTAATGTCTTACTATTATTATAAATGTTAAACTTAGCGTTTATTAAATTTACTAAATTTTCTCCAGAGGATTAAATTTAGTATAAAATACAAAAATACATCAAAATGATAAAATTCCATGGGGTCCCCTACGATTCACTGACACACGATTCACTGACAAAATTTTTTTTAATTGATTTTATGATATTTTCTCGTGTCTCATTGCTTTACTACACTCTACATGTCATTATGTGAATAATAAAAAATAGTCAATTTTCACTTTGTTTTCATGCGTTATAACTCCTGAAGCGTTAGTCTGATCTGCTTAAGAATTATATCGTTGTAATCAGCTCTTAATTACCTTTGATTTGATATATATATCATCAGGTCTTAAGCTGATCCATAAGTGGCCAACCTATGGATCAGCTTAAAACCTAATAACATATATATCAAATCAAGGTAATTAAGAGCTGATTACAACGATATAAGTGTGTCAGTGAATCGTGGCGGACCGAATTCCATGTTTTTGTGGAATATAGTGTCTTATATTAGCCATAATTCAACTCTGAATAACAAAAAATTCTCTTAAATTTCTTATAATTTAGTATTTTATTCAATTGAAAACAATTTATGAACAACTTTATTTGTTAATCTATCTTCTATAAAAAAATTTACTAAATTTACTTTGAAAACACTAAATTTAGTACTAAATTTTTACTAAAGTTAGTATTTTGCAACGCTAGTTAAACAATTTCACTTTGATGTTTATACTGTACAATTGAAATTGTTTTATAAAAATAGATCCAAACATTATTGCCATCAATAAAAGGCAGAATATTTGTAATATATGGAGCTTTATATGCTTTATTCAATCAATTATGGGGTTATATTGGAGAAAATATGAACAATTGCCACCCTTTATGTTTGATTGGATGCAGTTCTTCGCTTATTTGGTTTTTAGTGGTCGGTCCGATGCCTTTCTTTCACACAGAACCGTTAGTTTTGTTTTAGTTTTATTTTCTTTAAGACTAAGAGAAAAAGCGTGAGTCAGAGAGAGAGAGAGAGGGAGAGAGAGGGAGAGAGAGAAAGAAAGAGGAGGGAGCCATTTTATTTTGTAAGATAAGCTGAGTTGAATTATACAGATTTTGACTTTCTAGCCCGCCTCCTGATCTTTGAGAAAATAAACTTTAATTCACAATTAAAAAAATTTCACGAAAATTAGTATTCAATATAATTATTTTTCAACCCTTGAATTTCAAGATTTTTTGCTAAAATTCTCAACAATTAATCCAAAAATAACAAAATATAACGCAATATTAAAGAAATAAATATCTTTTCTGTCACAGAAATGCTGAATTTGTATGATATACAACAAAGATTTCTAACAGAAGGTATTGATGTGTAAATCATATAAAATAATTTTGAAATTGCATTCCAGTTATTAATTATTTACCCAAGTTTTTGGACATTTACAATAAATTTTAGAATTAATTCACAAAAATCAATTCCGGAATATATGAATGTCAAGGAAAGACATCATCGGGAGGAAGGATTCAGAAGTGGTTTCCGGGATTTTCCCTGAAATTCTGGGAGGTCTGGTCACTCTACTTGTGACGGACGGTAGGACTAGGTCTATAGCTGCGAGGCCCGAAGGACCGAGTTTTCATGGATTTTAAACTAAGTAATACACTAATCTGTTTTGAAAATAATCAAATTTGTGGGTAATTTTATAATTAAAGGTATATTCTCTTGAGGCTCAATTAACATGAAATCAAGACTAATAATGTTAGTGGAACACTAAAATATTAAATCTCTTTTTACATTAATTTTAACAAATAATTCAATCAGACTGTGATTGAATGTGAAAATAAAAGATTTAAAAGATACATAGGATTTAAAAGATGTAAAATGGGTTAAACAAACTTTTCAGAGGTAATAAAACAGGGATTATGACCACACAAAATGCCTCCATTAGTAGAATTTTCCATCTATGAGAGCAAGGATTGAACTGTCTTATGTTGAGGAGAAAAGATATACTTTTACGCTTTATATATGACTGTCTCTCCTCTGCTCTCACGAATGGAATATTCTATACTCCTAGAGATACACCGGAGATCTGAACAAATTTTAAAAAGGAAGGCAGGGGTAGTATCGTTCTTCGTAGAAATTTCAATTATCAATAGTTATTGTTTATTATAGAGTTAATAATGATGAACATAATATATGTTTTAAATGTTTTACTCTTTCGATTTTAAATTTATGAGAGGGGGCATCTTTAGTAAGAAGTTTTTAAGTCATAATTTATGTATATATATATTATAAAAATTTATAGGTCTACCGTAATTTCATTGGACACTCTCTTGCTTACCATTACCAGACTTATGAATCCAATGTAACCAAATCGGGTGTGTATTCGTTCGCGGCATTTAAATTTCAAATTTATTTAACATTTAAACTAATATTAAGGTTTAAAACAGTGCTTTATCTACAATTTACTCATATGGAGTCACAAATTGCCCCCTTTCTCATTCATTGAAAGCTGATTCACGAGATTTCATGTACTTCTTTAGACCAATAATAACCAAAATATAAACAATTGATATGTATATAGAGTAATACCATTTCTGTTGCATAAATTCATGCAAATCATCACCAATTGGTCGGATCTTATTCTCCAATTCAGTAATAAATGGAATGTATGGCAAACCAGGAAATTGATGCCAATTAGTTGACCACTTGTTTGGATCACGTTTTATAATATTGAAGTTGTGATAACGGATATCGTTAAACATTGTTTTAATACAACTGATTGGACAAAACGATATAATATAATATTATTAGAGGTTAATAAATGATATTAAAAACTTATTAAATTATAACTTATTTATTTCACTTTTAATCATTATAGAAAAAAGTTAAAAAAAATTGGCAGAAAATAATATTTTCAAAATTATAAAAAGTTTCAAAATTTTAAAAATAATACTAATTAGGTCTTAAAGTAAATAAATTTCTGTAACTCATCGTGAAAGCCATCGCTTTGTCTTTGAATAACTTGATATGATTTCTGTTTGTTTTAAACTCTTTGAGTAGAAAATAGTTTTTTTTTAATAAAACTTTTATTATTGTTCTTAAGAAAAACTTATATAAAAGGGATTTTTCTGAAAAAAAAATCAATTAAAGTAAAAATCCCGAAACTGCCCAAAACAATTATATCTACTCTTCAGAGAACATTATCTTTAAAATAGAAATACTGTTACTATACATAAATTCTTACAAAAATTGAAAATAATTTAAAATAAAAAATAAAAATTCAATTAAGTTTAGAAATAAAACTTAACTTTTTTTAAATTATTAAACTATTAAATAATAATTTTAATAAAAAAGAGTTGAGTTATGAGAAATTCTATTGTAAAGTCTTATTATAATATAAGTCTTATATGTGATAAAAATAAGTGATTTAAAGCGTGACTACAATAAGACTACAATTATTTAACACAAAACTACAAATAAATGCATTTAACAAGAATGCAACAAATAAATGCTCGAGCATGGTATTGGACATTCTTCACACTTTTCAATTTCCTATCATTTTTTAAATCCTTTAAATGAATGAAGAAATCATAATTAGATTGAATGAGGCCTTGGGTGAAGTGCTTATTTTGCAGAGAAAAATATTGAAATTTTCTCTCTCAATAAAATACTGTTAAAACATAGTTTAACTCTTTTGAATCTTTCTATGCAATAGAAGGACATATGAAATAAAGGGGTTTTCTTCGATGCTATAGTTTGGTAAACACTTTAAGATAATTACATATCTAAAAATAATTTAAGATAAATATTTTTATTACTCTATTTAATAATTTAATAATAAAAATATGAATCTATTGTATTATATCAAACAATTGCAAAAATAACTGTTTTGAGAAAATCCCACTCCATTTAAGGTCTTAAAGAAAACTTTGAAAACAATTTTCAATGTGTTAACAGATAACAAATTGAATAAATTTAACACAAAAAAAGTGTTACGCATCACAAGAAAACACATCTTTATTATAAAAAAATTCTTATACCTTAACAAAACAATTGTTGAGCTTCTTTTGTGAAGCAGTTTAACTCAAACTATTTTTAAAAATTCTTTATTCAAAATAACATTTTCTATTAATATTCATAATAAATCATATTAAATCATTAATATACAGTATAACCCTTTATACCCTGTTTATACCCAAACATAATTTTTTCAAAGGCTATTTTCAAGGTTTTTACAAAAAACTAAATAAGTTTTTACCCAATGCCCCCATTCATAGACCTTGTTTTTCAATAATAATATTTTCTAAAAAGTGATCAAAATGAAAGTAACTTATAATTAAATTTTAACTTAATTAAAATTCACGTAACAATGTTAATAATATTCGCCTCAGGCTATTAAAAGTGCAACTGTTTGATTGATGTTTATTTTGAGACAAATAATATAATTAAAATGAAATTTTAAAAATTTTACTCTACCTTATGATGAATTAAGAATATATTAAATGAAGTTTTTTTGTATTCAGATATTGTTAGATAATAATGATTTATGAAAACTTATGATATATTTTAACGAAACTATTAATAAATTCCATTAATTGTTTTAATAAACTCTATAATTATTTATAAAATAATTGAACGCACAAAATAACAGCTTTAGTTGTACGTAATCTTTAACTCTAAAAACATATTTTTTTATAAGTGAAAACTTATACCTTTTGCCCATTTGCTATTAAAACCATGTTTAATGGTTGAGCGTTTATATACATTTTTATTTTTATAACTCAAACGCCATATTTATTATCTGTCTTGAGTCATATAAAACTTTTTTAATATTGATTATTAAAATGTAGACTTATTTCAACATTTGTTAGACTCTAATGAATTTCTAAGCAAATAAAAAGTAACTTTAGAGAAAATTTTTAATTTATTTAATTAGAAAAATAATTATGCGTTTAAGTTTTTAAATAATATTTTGCAAAATTATTCTTTTTATTTTTCCATAAAAAAAACTTATAACAGCACACAATCTGTAGAAATTATAGTAAAGATATTTATATCAAATCTTTATTTCCAATTTTTTTATCTGTTTGTAAATATAATAAAACTCTTCATTTATGCACTAAATAATTGTTCTGATACGAGTTTTTATTTATATAATAAATAATTTATTTAGCTATTAATTAGTGATCCGTCGCTTAGATAAATGGGAAACAATGATAAATTGCATTGACTTTCACTTTGTTTTGCAGAGAATGTTAAGCAAATACCATTAATGTGAGTCAAAGGTATCAAAACACTACCACTACTGAAATATTTTTAAATCTTTATAAAATGCATACCTGAACATCTTTGACTCATAACTGCTTCTTCAACCAACTCCTTAATAAAGAGACCTTATTTTTGCCTAGAATTAGAGTCAGGTTTTTACAGATTTACCCTTTGTTTACCCTATGGGTTAATGCTAAGGTTCTAGGGTTAGCTCTAAAACAAGTATAGATGGCCAACACATTACAGCCAAATCAGTGCAGTGTTTGAAGTTCAAACCCACGACAATTCTAATATGAGTTACAAAATAGACTCCAATATGCTCAACAATTTTGTCAATTTATATAACCTTTTGACTTCAATTATAAATTTAAATATACAGATACACTGAACTCTCGTTATAGTGAACAGTTAAATACAAGAGCTTTATACCATTAGCTTTGAAATATCGAATGCTTATTGATATTCTAAGCCTAAGTTAAAGTTAATAATCCATTTGAAGTGCCACATATTTTTAAAAAATAAAATTAAGTAAAATTTTCAAATCATTAATTAGAATTAAAATAAATTTAATTAATTCTGAGCATGATTTACAACAATATAATGGATAAATTGAAGCTAAAAAGAAAATTTGTCATTTAAAAAAATTATAATTCGGTTATTATGAGTAACATGTTTTTAGCTGAATAAAAGTTTTTTAACAAAATATTATATAATAATTTTGGTAAACATTATATTTATTGATATTTAGTTTGTGGAAAAATATTATTTTTATGCTTACTTTTAATGCTATGATGTTATTCATAAACACAAACAAATCAAATATTTCTATCTAATGAGACACTATCAGAATTAGATTTATTTATATTATCAAATCATTAAAAAAAAATTTGTGAAGTCATAAACATATAAACGATATAAACGAGTCATTAATAAAAAAGAAATAAAACAAAGTTTTTAATACAAGTGAATCAGTTCTTAAAAATAGTTTTGTAGTTATTTTTTGACATAACATTCATTTTATAAGAACGGAAGTAGAAATTCAAGAATAGGCACAAGAATATTGGCGGTTGACTGAAGCCGATGAATAGGTATATCGAGCGATAGCCGGTATAGAACGGCATAGCTATCGAACAATAAACTAATAAAATGACGAACTGTAACAACTGTATAGTGATAAAGGATAAAAATAAATAATAGAAAAATGTGTAATTCAGGTTAAATGCTATTTCGCTGATTAACCTGTATTTGTGTGATGTATTTTTTCCACCACAAGTATTTCTGCACTTTAGGTCCAAACGCTGCCAAAGCATAATATGAGTACATTATTACATGAACTGTTGTGTTCAGTAAGCAAAATAATAGTATGCCAGGAATTAAGGGACCGATCTTGAAGACTAACCAGCCCAGTGTCGGTACCGAAAAATGATGATAAACATGAAGGACTGTTACCTATCAAAACATTATTTCATGATTTTCTATAAATATTTAGTTGTATTTTCAGTTTTCATGTGATTTGATTTTAATGAAGATAAATATTTTGGTTCATTGATTGAAACTATTGTGAACTTAAAACTATTGCTGACCTTAAGCTTAATAGTTGTTCTCAATTGGAAATTGAATTATTAACTTGAGAAAAGTTTATTTTTTTTACTAATACAGACGTTGTGACAATATATTTATTTATTTAATTGAGATTTTCTTGTAATTATTGGCAATGAGTTTTATGTGGTATCAAATTTTTATATCATTATATGTGAAATAATGCCCATAAAAATATTTTCTACTTCTATTAGTAATGTAAAGGATGTAAAGGTCATTAATTATTTTATTGTGAGCCTAAAGCTATATTTTTTTGGCTTAAATATTGTTTGGGACATATTTTTCTGTAAATCAAAGAATGATTCAATATTCAAGTTTTTCTTAATGATTAATATATTAATATAACATTAATATTATATTTCACTTAATTTCTTAAGTCAAGTTCGATATTAAAGTATATATGAATTAATGTTATTGTTATTAAAAATGAATTCAGCTCAAAAAGTCTACGAAGAAAGTTCTTGACCTCATAGTCCCTTTCATTGAAAGTTCAAATCAAGCATTTCTTTTGGCAAAAACCCTGAAAAAATTAAAAACATCATAGTTTTCATGGCAGTAAATTAGGTTATCTATCATTGATCTTAAAAGAATTTTTTCTTCTGCTTGATTTGAATAGTTTTGCAAAATATATTTATAAAATATTTCTTTGTGAATGAAATCGATTGAAAAAAGTGAAACTTTAGGAATTTTAATGAAATTGTTATTAAAAAAGAAGAAAGTTCTAAACTCTAATCTACAAAACCGTGGCTTCAAATAACAGATATTATATATTTAATAATTAATTGAACAGATCTCTGGAAAAAGTTTACTTTAAAATAATTTATTTAAGATTATAACAAAAAGCCTATAACTAACAAAATAATAAGGCTTTAAAATTATGATTCATTTA
>JAQGAM010000888.1:0-10866 GCA_034697665.1 Nanhermannia comitalis
CATCTGACACCTTAGCGCCAAACTCTGTTCCCTCCAAAGGTCTTTTCCAATCTTATTGATGTCTTCAATAGACACTGAATGATCACTTGTGTTGCCGGTCACAGCAGTGGTGTTATCGCCCCAATTATCGTCTTGAGGTAAGATCTGAACCTCAATAACTTCTTGTCCCTCATGTCTCTCATCAGGAGACTCTAATTTGCTTATCATAAACGCCCGATCGCTTCGAGTAGAGCGATGTGAGTGTCGACTTGAACTTCGATTATGACCAGAATGATGGTTATGATGATTGTTCTGATGATTGTTCTGATGATTGTTCCGATGATTGTTATATTGATGATGATTACTGTTCACATGATTGCCAATTAGGACATTATTACTACTGCTATGACTGACACTATGAGAGGCGTGACCACGATTTCTCTTAGATCTGTCACTATATCCAGAGCGCACTGATTCCGTTTCCATATTAACTTTAAAAGTAGGCAATTGTATACTATTGCTTAGCGGTGAGTGAATGTTCGAGTGGATATCATTAGCTGTCCAAATAGGAGTTGAATTCATGATTTATATCTAATTCGTGGTTATTTCTACTTTAATTTCTTGATTTATCCTTCTATTCGAGTGGATGTCAACGCCTACACAAACAAGAGAAAAATCGTTAATAAATTTTGCAATTATTTTATAGATTTGTAAAACTAATGATTTAAGTTCACTGAATCATTAAAAAACATAGCATTACACCCACACATAGACACGATTACTATCGGTTTTATTTAAATTTTTGCTGTAATTAAGTCATTGCTGTTCAAGATTTGAATTTTGTTGCACTTCACAAGTCATCATAAGTTGTATTTTCTTTTTTTTTATATTTAGAGATCAGTCAAATTCATGTCATAATAAAAAGTTATAATAAAAACTACTGTAGAAGAAGTTCAATTCAAATGATTCATGTCTTATACTTTTTTTGCGAAGACATTCAAGTTTAATAAAACATTTTATATTTATTCTTTCGAAATACATGATTTGATTATCCTGTCATACAATTAGAAACCCCACAGAATAGTCCATTACTGTCTCCAATAACAACATCTAAATTAAACTTTACTGAACTCAGTAAAAGTTAAAGTTATTACACATGAAAAGCCAAACTTAAATAAAAACAGTTTCAAGACTTTGCTTTTGGGAACAGAGAATTGTGAATATAATAAGTTAAACTCTTAAATTATGCTGTGTTTATGTCTCCAGGACTAAGAATATCAAACTTATACAAGTTTTGTATACAGTTCTACTACAGTATAATTGAGTTAAGACCACACAAATGTCGTTTGCGTTTCGTAAATATTCTCATTTTAAAAAAAGACGCGATAATAGATTAGATGAAGAGAAATACACCTGAAAAAAGTAGCCGAGACTCTAATTTAATGACCTAAACATTTATTTTTCTCTTTTGAAAATTTTTCTTACTTTAAATATTGTATTGTAGAAAAAGTTTAGTAAAGTTTGGAAAAAGTTTGAATATATTGTAATAAATAAAGTGAAAAAATATTCACGAAAAAGTAAAACACGCACAGTATGGGATGAATTATGATATGAACAAAAATAATACAACTATTCTGAAGATTGTTTAGATACACAACACATTATCGCATTATGTCTTCAATAGTCTTCCCCATAAAGCTCTTCTCTTTTACCATCAGTGGTCTTTCATTGAGAGGTATTATTTTGCGCTTCGGGCACAAAAACTCATTGCCCCTCTTGTTTTTGGGTGTGGAAAATACATGAGATTCTTTTGCTTATATGATTATATAAACTGAAAGCACCGGACAAGTGAAGCCCACTGTAAAAATTGCAAAAACTATTTCTTTCTTCACTTGTTGTTTATTCAAAGTTCTCGTGGGCTAATTGCAGTGAAACGTGAATAATAATCACCATATTCTTTTAGGTAAACTGTGCCAAACCAAATAAGGGGTAACTTCACAATAACTGTTTGTCAAGATATTGCCTTCAAAATAATCAGAATATTAATGACATTATTGCCCGAATGTGTCATCAAAAATTAGAATCAGCTTCAATCAAAAAATCACATTAAAATTGATTTAAACCAAAAACTGAATCAACAAATAATCATAATCTTGATTGAATGCCTACACATGCATAAAGAAAATATTCGTTTTATATTTTTTAAAAGAGTCGACACAAGAAATAAAGATTAAGGATATGAAACGCAAACACCATATCATGATTGTCAGGACATGCAGTCACGGCTATCCTTAAGAATAGCTAAGAGTTACTGAGAGTCACTTTTCGAAAATGTTGTCTCAGAAGTCGCAAAGCGAGTCAGCATTGCTTATGTTCACAGTCTTATGAGTTCTTTGAGTTGCTCATTAGGTATGCAGAAGAGATAGTTTTCCAGTATTGGTGTCATATCTTCAATTACATCCCTCTCTTCTGGTCACGTTCGCGATAAACTTTTTCATAGTTAGGGCCATATGGAGCCAAATTATGTGTTTGCTTTTGTGCATTCCTATGTTCACAGCTAACTATTACCGCACAGCTCAACAATCATATCAACAATGATGACAAAAAATGTGTACATCTTTATAAAAGCAAAACACTATTGTCTCGTCCATCAAATGAAGCTCTAACGTACTTTAGCTTAAAGAGCCTGTGTCTATGTTGGAGGCAAAAGGGCTATTCTTCACGATATTATAGTTTGGTTGAACTCAACAGTATAGGGTGTGGCACATCATTAGGCATTCAATAAGTTCGCTATAATATTATACTTTTTATCTATCTTACAGTACCAGTTAGGCTGAGGCTGAAATTCTTTTCTGTTTTTATTAATATATGGAATGAATGATTGTTAGCGGCTATAGTTTGAACACAAATGAAAGCTTAAATTCAAAGTCAGAAAAGAATAACACAATTGTCTCCGTTTTTGTACTTAAAATAGAAAATACTGTACAACACAAATTCTTCATAACAAAAAACTTTAAGTATAAGATAACAAAAATACGTTCACTAGAATAGTTAGGAAAAAATAAACTTTTAAGCAATTTTTCAAACGGACTGCGATTTATATTCTAAGCCAGTCATTAATCATTGAAACACATGTTTGTGAATGGGTTTTATTTCTCAAATTTTAATGTAAATTAATTAAGTAATGATTATTTTTAAGCATTTTAAAGAAATTTTAAAAATGATATATTGTTAATGAAACAAACCATATAAGTAACAAATAAATAATTGAACAAAAAAGCCATTTATTGATCACTTAAGACCAAAAGAATTCAAATAAGACAATTTTATCAGATAATAGTCGAATAATAATGAATTTCAGTAAATAATGCGATAAAAAAGAATTAGATATTGAATGGCCTGCTATTAAAATTCATTTTAATGATGATAATGTTAGGCGATAACAAAGCAAAATGCTTACAAACGCATTATTTTTCGTTTTGTTAAATATATTGAAGACATATTTAAAACATAACCACATATTTTCGAAGAATGAGTGCATAATTTATCGAACATTGGATTCATTATTATTCATACAAAAATACCATTAACACGATTACATCGCTATCACCTCAATTGATTCATTCATTCATTCATTCTCTGACTTATTTTTTATAACAAACACATTTATCTGTTTAACATTTTATAAGGTTTTTGATTCCTGTTTTCCTGCCTTTGCCTCCTGTGTCAACTCTATTGCATAGAATCTGAATCTCTTGTCATTTGAATGTTTTCTAACTTTTAATACCAAAAGCAAAACGATTTCGATAAGATTTCTCAGAGTTATTCTTCAAGTCAAACCACTTGTTTATAAATCTAAAATCTGAGTTCATCGTCACAAAGTTCACATCATCTTAGAATTGATTGTCGCTATTATTAAGCGCACACACTGTATAATTTATGAATAATGTAAATCATAGTATGGCAGGCAATCATATACCCTATAGTAAGACAATCAAAGAGAAGCCAGTAATCTATTTAGCTTTGACTTAACCGATAAGCGCATACTTTGATAACAAATCAGATGTGAGACAAAAGTCAAAATTTAATTTTTTTTTTAGTAATCATGTGAAGTTTCAAAGCCCTGAATTTGTTATCTTTTTGAGAATTGTAGATAAAAATCTCTATTTTTCAACCTTTCATTATTAAAAAATTGTAGTCAATTAAATATATCGGATTCGAAACATAGGATTCTTGATTTCTTCTGTATTACTCCAACACAATGTTGGAAACATCTCCTCGAATATTAACTATAAAAATAAAATACAAAATACTGTATTTTAGTATTGTTTAAACAATTATTTTTATCCTATGTTTGTTTTTGATCAGAAATCTTCTCAAAATTACTGCAATACCAAAATTCTTAAGTTAAGTTCAGTCGCTCAGAGCGAATAAAATACTTTATGCCAGTAATTCATGAACACATGAGCTTATATTTAGTTCAAGAATGTGCTCTACAGCAGAAGTATCTTAATTTAATTTTGATTCTTCTATTGTCATGAATAAGATTCGTGTTATGCCATTCGCTATGTAAAGGAATCTAATTATAACGTTCTCGAGAGTGGCTGATGAGCACGATATGGTCGACTCAATATTTGCATCTGTTCCTCGAGAACATATTGCAATTCTTGTGTAAGTTTATATGCAATTTTTTGTGAGTAAGTCGAGAAGAATAGCACATACGGTACGCAAGTTCTTAAAATGCAGAAACGCATTAAGTTTATACCAGTAATCAAAATACAAAAATAATCAAAGAAGTGAAGTTCCGTTCGTTTGATTGTAAAGCTCTAACCGCGAAATTTATTCCGCTTTTGTAATGACTTTTTTGCACTATTTATTATTTTAAAGTTTTCATAATATATTATAGCTATTTATAGACTTAACTTTATTAACTCCAAACTATATATGCAAAGCATTTTATTTGTTTATAAGTTAATATCATTTAGAGAAAGAGTCAAAGGACTGGAGCTTATTATTCTTCAATTGTCATATATCATAAACTATAAACATTATTAAACTAATATTATTTTAAGGCCAATTATAAGCCTTTTAATCCTTTTGTTTTGGAGGATTCACGCTATAAATAACACTATTTAGAAACCCTTCTCTTCTTATATTGTATTAATAATTGATTTATAAAGTTTTGAGACTTAGAAAATTCTTAGTTTTGAAAATAATATTAAAAACAAATTTAAAGATTTTTAAAGATAATATTATCTTTTGATTATTAGCAACAATAATAAGTGACGCGTCATTTGGTGTTCATCTTGAACTCATTTTAAATGTTATCAATAATCATATATCAGTAATAAATGTGTGTTTTAATTAGATTAAGTATTTTCTGAGTATTATTTACCACAACTGTACAGACTCTGACTTTTTGAGATAATTTTTTCTTCAATAATTGTATGTTAAGTAACTTAAATATGAGTTTAATAATTCATATACTCTTTTATTGTGTGAAAAATTGTGCAAATGATTCAACATTATTGTGTACTCAATGAAAGCAGACTATATTATAAAAAATTGTAAGAGAAATAATATTCATACCCATAAATACAATATGATTTTAATGTTTTTATCAATCAAATAGTCTGTAATGTTGAGAACTTACATAAAAAATAGACAGAGTTATCAAATATTTAAGTCTATTATTGTTGTGTTGTACGAGCAAAGAAGTAAACTTACAGCACAAGTATATAAATAAATAGCAATTTTCTCATAAAATTAGTAATAAAACTTCGATTTTTTCTCATAAAATCCTCATTTTAGTCTTAAATGGATTTACTGGAATTCATTTTATTTGGATTTTAAAATAACTTAATGTTATTGTACAGTACAGTAAAGCGCTGTCAAGTGAATGCACTGTATTTAAGCCTAAAATAATTCCTCGGTTCAATTTAAAAGCTGTACGTAGTTTACTGATTACTAAATTGAATGATTACTTCTCAAACAAAAGAAAACATGTTATTCTTTAATATGTTGAAAACTACCGGTATTTTAACTATTTTCTTAAAACTTGAATTACTTTAAGATTCTTATAGTATCAAAAGATCAGAAAATCTTTAAATACTAGTTATATTGTAATAATAAGGCAGTTATTTCCTGTATTAATTGTTACAATAATGAGCCGAATATTAATAAAAAGTTGATTGACTTGAAAAAATATTGCTCTCATTCTCGTTCATACAAATAAGTATCAGTAATATATAATTTATTAAAATAAGTTTGTACTCTATTTTCATAATGAATTAAATTCTTTAGGCAAACATTCTTTCTTTCATTTAGTATTTACAATACCAGTATTTGACATACATTACAGTTAAAGCATTTTTCATTTGAAAAGTTATTCTTTTTTTATATTCTGACAACATATCCGCACAGCACGATAAAAATCAGTAGCTGTTCATTCTTAAGACAAAAAGGTCAAAATGGTCCGATCGATTCAATTTATCTTCAAGTTTTGTTCTGAAACTTCCTGAAAGAAACAACTGTGAGGCCAAATGCCATTATGGCTCTCCTCATAGAGTACTCATAAACCTATTTGAAGGGATTGTTAATAATAATTGTTTGGGACTGAAAAGTATTAATACAGCACAAAGTGATGCTGACGAGAGAGTGCATCCCTTCTAAGCGGATGGTCTGACTGGTGAGATATAACACAACAACAAGTAAATGTGTTCAACCGAATTAGTGAAAATAGAAAGCAGAAAGTATTTGACATTTGTTAACAATGATGTTCAACCACAGCAGGACTGCATTATCACGTATTGGAGGTCTAAACACTTAACTCGACAATACTATTCTCATGCAATCATTATTTAGTTGTTATTTCATACTATGATTGACTGATAAGATGTCATTTATTTAAAGATAACTCAAAGTCATTTTACTACAAAATTATTGAATAGAAAATATTTCAATTGTTATAAAGAAGATTCAAATGTAAACAAATGCCTGACTTTTATGAATGTATAAATTGCTTCATTCGATATTTCATAACTTGTTTTCCAATTGCAAACTTACAATCTATTTGTTTACATTTGAATCTTATTTATAACAATTGAAATATTTTCTATTCAATCATTTTTTTTAGTAAAATGACTTTGAGTTATCTTTGAATAAATGATAACAATCCGGGAGCTGTTTTCCAATTATTATAATGTTTTAATCAATTCTGAACTACATTTGATACAAAAGAAGAGTGTTATTCAACTAATTTTTTTACTACTCATTGAATTTCAAGTGTTTTTTAAACTGAACAAAGCTTTGATTCTGAGAAAAATTAATTTGATTTTCATTTGTAAACTTAAATTTGTTTTGTGCCTTCAAATTAACTTTACGCTTGTGTCACATTTGATCCATTTTTATCACATTTAATTATTTTGAACATTTAATTCCCAAACATTTTTTAGGTAAAGTATTATATGTAGTTTGACTTAATATGTATGTAATGCAAGTGCACAATCAGACCGAAGTGACATAACATGATTCTCATTTCTTCTGCTTGTTAGCATTCATGGTTCTGATCTCTCCTATTTCTAGAATTGTGTGCTCTTAAAAAGATTCATTCTTCTGTATTTCCTTAGTTTTAGATATTTTATATTGCAGTCAAATTGAATTATTCATTGAGCGGCATTTGCAACGTTAGGCTTATTCTCTTGTTGTGTCGCATATATCAACTTATGTATTGAATTTTCATGAATAAAGTCATTTAAACATTATTTTCAAAACTTATCAAAAGTTTTTCATTTCTTTGCAAAATATTTATATAAACTTCAAATTTATATTAAGTTATATATGACTTAATGTAAAAAAGTTTTATCTGTTTTGTGGCAATTAATTAATTGAAATGAAGTTATCGAAAATTAAGTAAAGAGTGACAAAAACTTAGATAAAAAATCGTTAAATTACTTGCTTTACTGCTTGAGTTTATGTTTTTTAACTTCTAATTTGAGAGAATTTGCATTCAGAAAATCTCTTGACTCGTAAATTTAAGTCTCATTCGGCATCTCCAGAACAGAGTAATGAACTTTTCAAACATAAAACGGCTCTTTTCTACTGTAATTAACATAAATTTATTTCCTTTGTTATATTATTTTCGCTAATTCTGATAAATAGTAAACTATTTTTATTAATAACAATCTGGCTTTATATGCAATTCTTCCCCAAACAGCAGTTTGGCAAATAAGAAAAAGTAAAATCAATACTCACAGAAGATTCTTAGGTATTAACAGTACAATGTGTTGTTGATGCCATTAGTCGTTAATCTTAATTTATTGAATTGAATCGACAACGACAATAATGTACTGTTCTATTGCATGTCTGCTAACATTTAAGAGACGAAAAGCGACTTTTATTACTGAAAGTCTCCCATCAAGACTGAGTCCCATTATAGCCCCAATACCTTTATTGCAAGCATGAGTGAAGGCATAGTGAAAGCATAGTGAGGGCATAGTTTCTACAGTTCATGCAGTTTCTTCACATTTCTTTATGGTGTGTCGGCTGCACCTCAGAACATCGATTCTTAACCCACCGATTCCCTGCTTATCACACACTAAATCAATTATTATCGCAAAAACCTATTCTTAAAATTACTATAAACCTAAAGTCAATTTTAGAAAAAATTAATTTTAATACTATAATAAATAAATTATTAGTGAGCTTCTAATTATAAGCGTAAAAACAAAACCGCATATTATGTTACAAATCTTTTACTCATGAATTATAATTATTAAACATTTTTGGTTTCCAATGATAACTTAGATTCTCATTTAATTAATATTTATAATAAATTTTGATTTGTATTGTTTTATTTTTTGAAATGCATTTTTATTGACCTTTAAGTGCTTTTCAAATGATTTAAAGTTAACTTAAAGTTTTTATAAAGAGATAAATAGAATAAATTTTGATGTTTTAAAAAGAGAGAATCGTTAAGTTGAGAATCGGTGAATTGGGTTTCTGCCGGTGTATCACGATCACAAAGAGGGATCAGTACACCTGCTATTATCGAATGGACTTAACCTAACACAGCAACAACTCTAAGCATGTTACATCAGGGTTGAGCTTCACCTTCGATAATTGGCTTAAGGCGTATTATAATAAAATAATAATATGAAAGTCTAATGAGTTTTCTCAAAGTAATTTGCATGAGAATAAATTTTCTTCGTTTTGTATTAATAACTTATATTAAATACAAATACATTGTTTAATATTTCAATGTTTGCAAATTATTGTATTTCATTTCTTTTATATATGATATCTGATTAACAAATTCTAATGAGCATTATCTCAATTGAATAATATCCATGTTATGTAACTTTACATTACCGGTAATTCAATTTAATTTTTGAATTTTCTCTCGTCTCAAGTCATTCCTATTGAATGAGACAATAAATTCTTATGATTAATAATATGCAGATTTGATTCTATGTTGTTTACAAATTATTTAAATAAATATGAATAAAGTTGTGATAAGATATTGATTTATTTATTTAACTGATTAATGATTTTATTTTTGAATGAAAATAATTATTTTTCATTTTTGAATTTTGATTTTCTTGTAAACATAGTTTAGAATGTATTAGTAATTAAACGATTAATATCATGAATACATTTTTTGATTGCATGTTTAGTTATTCCTAAATTTGAATTTTTGTTTGCTTAATAGGTCAGAGAGTTTAAAGTGATTTTTGGCATACCCTTAAACATGAATAAGCTCTTAGTTTTACTTGACGTGAAAGGAGTTTATTTTTGCATGGCTTCAAAGTTTTGAATAAAAAAGTTAAGTCTTGCATATCAATCAAGTAATTAAAATGTGAACTGGTTTTTAAAAACTTTGAATTTGTCTCAAAAACAACCAAAATAGTGACTGTTTTGGTGTTAAATAACTACAAAATTATGTAATCGCTGCAACACATAAATTAGTTGTTATTTATATATAAAGAATTCATGAAAACACTGTAAAATGTATCCCTTCTTATCTCATACTATTCATCAGGATCTCTGTCTTGTTTACTATAAAAAAGGTTGTGTGTCATTAAATTCATATTTTATACAAATTTAAACTTCTTTGAGCTTAAAGTAATCAATAAATTTGAGGTTACCTTTAATCATAAATTATGAAATATAATTAAGAGTCGCCCAATCATTTATATGCAACATTAGATGTTTTACATAAGCCATAGGCTTGTTATTAAATTATTAGATTTATGTTTAGCTTTAAATTTTAAGAAGATGTGAAAATTTTTAAATTTTTTATTCATAACATAAACTCCAAATAAAACTCGTCAGCGCTCAAAAATTATAAAATTTTAAAAGTATTTTTCTGGTATGACTACCGGTACATGTATAGGTGATTTCTATCTATGATATCGTCATTAAAATTATAGCTTTGCTTTTATGGTGCAATAAAATTACTTTGAAAATTACTTTGTCTGAGAAGAAAATATAACTGCCATATAATAGCGAAAAAATACAAGTTTAATAATATTTGAACAGATAGAAAGAAACAACAATTTAAGCAATTGCTATAACTTGTGAGGCAACGTCTTCATTAAATACAATATAAACTCATAGAAAAACTCGATATATGGCAATAAATTCAAAGGCAGACATTCAAAAGTTTGAATTAAGAAATTCCCTGTCAAATGAATTATAATGGAAACTATTTCTTAAACATATAAAATTCAAATCTCTTCAGGTTTTAAGCCATTAAACAATAAAAAAAATACAAACTTTGGGTTAAATATATTTCGCAATATTTATTGAGAAAAAACGAAAACAAAAGTTTATTTATGTTTACCAGAGTTTGAACGCTTCAAAGTTCAACACAAGAAAAATATATAA
>JAQGAM010000889.1:0-10864 GCA_034697665.1 Nanhermannia comitalis
CTGAGCTATGCTTTGAAATTATAAATTAAACGCACTGTATATTATGTAGAAATTATTATAGAAAAGTATCTATTAATTCATTCCAATCATATAATTCCAAAGTTTTGTTTAATTAACTTTGATTTTTTTAATTGAGAAAATAAAACCTAATTTTACCCTAAAAATCCCGAAAAATATGAGCCAAACAAAAATGATGTAAATGTGACAAAACAACAATCAATAAAACAAATGTAAGTCAAATTTGTGGCGAAGTCATAAATGCTTGCATTTCATTAATCAATAATAAAAACAAAAATTTTCGAATCAAATGACTTAATATTTAAGTTAATTTCAGACATAACGAATTCTGTGAGTTTTATAATTAGGCACTAATAGTATTACTTAATCATCTGCAGAACCCGTTCCTCTTTTGACTCTTCTTTGTCTCGGCGACTGTCGAACTTTCGGTGACTTATCTGAACGATTAATATTAAAATTTATTAAAAAATGATTAAAGTATATAAACCTATAAAACAAATGTCATACTGAATGAGTTGAGCGTTTCGGGAGGCAACCAGTCGTAGTCCACATCATTGACATTGGAAGTTCCCATTTCTGTCTTAGGCTTAGCTGTCAGGTGCTTTTTCTATAATTGCGTTCGCATTCAATTTATAATTCAATTGTCTTAAAGAACAACTCTATTGAGACTTACACTGAATGAGACAAAGAACTGCTGTGCGGCCACAGCAACCAACACCACAACAGCTGCTAAGAAGACGTACAGGAAAAATGTTTCTCCATCTAAGCCTTCATCCAATTCAACGATAGAAACAGTTTCATTGAAAACTGCATTCAGATATTGATTTCCGTCCTTTTTGTAAATTAAGTTAATTTTAAAATAAGAATCATTTTTAATACAGTGCAACACAACTTACAGCGTCTCTGTAGAAGAGGTTAACTGTAAAACCATAGGGTCTTGTGCTATAGGCCTCACTCACGAAGAATTGATAGGCGAGAGTCAACTCTTGTTGTGGTTTTACGACTCGATTGTATGCAATGGCTGTGAACTAAAGCATAAGATAATTAGTATTTTTTAACATTAATAATGAAATAAACAATAGCTTATAGTCTTATATATTTGGCTCACATTTTGCAAATGAAAACTAAAATCCTGCGCATATCTAAAGGAGGCGTCCATTGAGTCCACATTAAAATCTTTGGTTCCTTTGTTTGCAAAACCAACTAAAAAGTGGACTTCTCTTCCGGCGGGAAGTTCTGTCCCATCAATAAAATAAATATTAAATTAATGTTTTATAATAACAAATGATATAAAGTATGAGAACCTAATCCCATATCAGATGGCTTTGTAAACAAGAAGAAAGTGTCGATATCTGGCGATGGCTTCAACTGAACCGAATCGCTTTCTTCGTCCTCTTCTTCTTCGCCAGACTTTAACACATCACCGGTTTCCTGATTTTCTTCGACATTCGCGTCTTCTTCCCCTTCGAGCACATCTGCATTCTCTTCATTAACAGCTTCTTCAGCAGCGTTTGCATAGAATGAGTTCGAAATACCTGTAAATTAATGAGAATTAAAGACAAATATTTGATAATAAAATCAATTAAATTATTATTAAATTATAATAAGAAGTGATTGAATGCCACGTAAGCTATAAAGAGATCAAATGTTGACAAATAATTAAATTGAATACCGTTTTGATGCAAAATGAGTGAAATTGGGACCGAAAGTAACACAATTAGTAATAATCTTTGGATCATTTCTAAAATTAATGATTTATTTATTACTTAATTAAACAAAAACTTAAAATTTATTTAAATTAAGAGTTTGTGTAATAAAACACATTGTTTTTTAAATGTGTTAAATATTGCGAACAAACTGTTTGTGAGTGCACTCTATGCACAAAGTTATGCATTAATAGTAATTATTAATAATATTGATATGATTCACATCAATATATTTTATTTATTAACTTATTTGTATTTATTATAAAATAATTAAAATAATGAGTAATTCACCAAAACATGAAGCGATAGAATGGCCGACACTTCTGTCAAAAACAAATAAATCACAACTCAGATGGAAAATTGGATCCAAATTAATAGTTCCGGCCATTGGTCTGATCAGCAAATTCTGGACGGACTGTATGAACACAACTCGAGTTCACAATCATTTTGTTTTATTGGAGACTTTGGCCAAACATTACATTAATTGTAATAATAATAATAATAATGATAATAAATACCCATTAATAACGATATCAAACCACAGCTCTTGTTTGGACGACCCGTTAATGTGGGGAACACTCATACCATTCAAATGGCAGTTCAATTCCAACCGTCACCGATGGTCTGCAGCCGCACAAGAGGTCTGTTTTAGTAATGGTTTGCACTCATTGTTCTTCTCTTTGGGCAAAACATTTCCTATAATACGAGGCAAAGGTCTATACCAACCGGCTATGGATTTCGCGTTAGACCTTCTCAAAGATGGACAATGGCTTCACTTCTTTCCTGAGGGAAAAGTTGTTATCAATAATAAAGAGAAAGATTTGATGACTTCTCGACTGGACGTTGACATTAATATTAATGAAGACATTGAAAGGGAAGTAAAGCCTTCCTATGAACTGAAGTGGGGTTTAGCGAAACTTATATTGGATTACGTCTTGAGTGACAACAGTTCTGCTCAATTACAAGTATTACCGATATATCACTTAGGAATGGATCAGATTCTGCCCACTCGTGAGCCTTACATTCCCAGAATCAACCAAAAGGCAACTTTTTATGTTCGAGACGACGGTCCCATTCATTTCGACCAAACATTTCTTTCGGCAATAATTGGAGACATAACTAGTCTTAGTTCTAAAGAGAAAAGGATTAAAATCATGCAATTCTTTGAAAAGGAAATGAATTTACTCAAAGCTAAAGCTATTAAATTTCATTATAATTTAGAAAATGTTGTTTCCATTAAAGATAATTAAAGCATTATTTTGTGAATTATCTATTATTATATAATCTTAGTGTTTATTTAAGTTAAGTTTATAAATGGTATTTACAGTCTATTTAATACACAATATAATAGAGATTTAAAAAATTTATGTTTAAATAAATAATTAATAAAATTAGTTAAGAGTTTATAAACTTAATCAAACTATAAATATAATTATTTCTTTAAAATACATTATTATTTTAATTCGGATAAGAGTTATAATTATCAGATAATTATTATAACTGATGAAGAGCAAAGGCGGCTCAGACATCTGTACTGCTGCTGCCTGTATAGCCTGTATAGACCTGTGTAGGTCTGTAGAGCCTGTACTGTATACAAACTTGACAGAAAACTAATCTTATATTTTGTATATTATTGTTTCTCTCGAATGATACCACTTTTCGGAGCGCCATTTGCTGTGATTGGTATTAATAGTTTATTTACAGTATCTGTTTATGTAATTTAAAAATTGCACTTCAAAGGTAGGTCTTTTGGTATCCTTAGAGCGAAACCATAATACTTTATTATAAATATATACAAAACAAGTTTAAAAATAAATAAAAGAATCACAAATCATAAGCATTTCATTTAAAACTATGAATCGGTTAAAAATATTTTACATAATATGATTCATTGTCCGAATTAAAAATTACAGGTTTTAGTGATCTTAGACTAAGACAAAGTTTCAGATTCGATCCCAACTCAGCTCAACGCCACAATTTCAGACTCCAGGCTCTGGTTTAAGATTTTTAAGCCTATGCTCTCCAGGTTCAGACTCAAGTTTTTTAAGGCTATGCTCTTCACTAATTATAACTTATTAATCATTAAACTTTGTGTCTCTCAAATGCATAATTATATATATTTTATTGTTTTAATGATGGAATAGTTGTTAATAAAAGTTTTGGCAATTCTTCTTTGCCATTAGTGTTGTCGTTGTCGTCCACTTCACTTCCAATAGAGTTGGTCAGTATAGGGATAGTCGGATATTGAATGCCATCAATTGTGACAATAGGCGGGAAAGAGCTGCCAATATCTACGGGCGCTGTTATTATTTCTATATGTGCTGTCGGGATATTGTCGTCAACTAATCCGTCGTGAAATTGAAATGTGAATTCACTATTAGACGAATCTTTTGGTGTTATTTGATCTGAATCTCCGAGGACTGCAGTGGTCAGCATAGCGTTTACATTACTTGGCTTTGACTTAGGTTTTGATGTTGTGTTTGTCTTTTTAATTGTAGTTTTTGCAGAACTAGTTTTAGAAATCTTTCTATTTTTAGCAGTTATTCCGAAATTAATATTTGAAGTCCCGCTACAGGAATGCTTTTTGAGATCTTGTTCTGATCCAAAAAGATTACCGCAAGTCTGACAGTCAAAAAGTGTGATGAAATCGCTTTTATTCAAAATGGTTGCGTTCGAGACAGAAGTGGTAGGAGTTGATTGAGTTATTGTTTGGTTATTCTCATGACCTTTTTGATGCTCTCTTAGATGTGCGCGTCTTGAGAAAGAACGCGAACATATATTACACTAAAACAATAATATATGTTAAAAACAAACACTATTTAAAAATAATTTCAATATCATTGCAGAGCTTTTTAATACCTGATGAGGTTTTATACCGCTATGCGTTAGAATATGTGCTTTTAATTTGTCGGGTCTGTTGAACTCTTTGGGACAACCGGTATGTGCTTTGAACGGACATTTGAATCGTTTGATGGGGTCGTGAACTAGTTTGTGTCGCTTCAGTTTATCGCGTCTATTAAAGGCTGCGTCACATAAATTACAAGCGAAAGGCTTTTCTCCCGTATGTATAACTAAATGCACTTTTAAATAATTAGCGGTTTTGAATGTCTTCTCACAATATTGACAGATATGGAGTCCAGAGCCATGAGTTAGTAAATGGCGTCTAAGGTAACGCTCACACGGAAACACTTTATTGCAGTTCTGACACGGATAGTGATGTGTCGAAGTCGCCAAATGGTGCTCAAGAGCCGCCGGTGTCGTGTATTTGTTCAGACATTTCTGACAACGAAAATATCTGAAATAAATATTAAGTTAAGTCAAACTCATTTGATTGCAATTTAAGTGACTTTAGTGAATAATACCTCTGTCCAGTTCTTGAGCCCTGATTTGGGTATAAAGAGTGTGAGTATTGATGTAATCCCAGATCGTATAAAGAACTGAATGTTTTGTTGCACTGATGACAACGATATGTCATTTCTGTTTCATGGGTTTGAATGTGTCCCAGAAATGGTTCCAACTCTGAGAACATGACACCACACGAGGCTTGAATGCATTTATAAACTTTTTCTCGTTTATGTGATTTCATATGACTTTTTAATTCGAAATAAGTTTTGCCATTATATGGACAATAAGGACAAACATAACTGCTGTCAATTGAGTTTCTATGAAATTGGAATTGTTGTGAATCACTTTCATTGCAATCATCATTACTTTCTTCGTTATTAATGGGAAGATCTTTATCTTCAAGTTGTGAGATATCACAAGAAGTGACTGTTGCCTGCGGTGGCAGTGTGTGGGCGAGTCCGTCAGGCCATACCTTATGAGTTTGCATATGCTTTTTGACATTACCTTACATTAAATGAATTGAAATTTTAATAATTATTATTAATAAAGAATGATTAATAAGATGAATAGCATTTAAATCACTTAATTATTTTTATACTTTACTTACTTTTTTGAGCGAAAGCTCTCCCGCAGACTATAAAGAAACCAAATTATATTAAGTAAAGTCACTTAAGGAACTACTTTTTACTGACCTATGCATTGAAACGGTTTTTCTCCGGTATGACATCTGATGTGTTGTTGTAAATCAAAGTTCTTATTAAAACTGCCTGAAAGTGATTCAAGTTTATGTCAATTATTATAATTTAATAAAAACTATTTGAAAAAACTTACGATCACAGAAAGTACACTTCAATTTAGCCGATCGTTTGGGTGAAGTCGGATCAGTTGGGACATTAATTTCTGTTTTGTTTACTCTTTTGCGAGTTTTATGAGTGGAAGCCTTCAAGTCAGACGACGGCAATATATGTATGGCAGCGTCTAATTGTTTCTTTTGCTGGTTATTCACCTTATTTTGAGGATCTTTTACTTTAAGAACTGAAGGAATTGTCGCTGAAGTTGTGTTGACTGAAGTGAACTTAGAATGAGTTAACGTTTGATTAATTGAATTTAGATTTGTTGTGGGAATTATAGAAACAGGAACTGAATTACTGTTAGGGATAGCATTCGTCAGATTGAGCACAAAATTAGACGGGAGAGTGACTGAAGTGGTATTACATGTGGTATTGTTTGTATTATTAGAAGTTTGTACTAAAAAAGGAGTCGAAACTAAATTATTGATTAGAGAGACCGGTAAACCGAGAGTTTGAGCTGTCGTCCCGTTATTTGATGTTTGAATAACTTGAGTCGAACTATTGCTTGAATTAATTCCAGATAATACTGCAGAGAAAGTGTCACCGCCTTCGCCTCCACCTAAAGAGCTATCACTTGTGATATGAAGAGCTGACGGAGATATCGTAGAAATGCTTCCGATATTATGTTCTAAACTTGTCGTCAGTGACAACAAATCAGATTCGCTGAGAATAACACCGCTCGCTATTGTTGGCAGCGATGGAGATGTCGGAAGAGATAAATGAGAACTTAATGAATGATTATTTGATGATTTGATAGTAATTGTTTGCTGTGATGAAGAATTGACATTTGAGTCGTGTGTCGAATGCGATAATAAGTTTCTATTGAGGACAGCCTTACGGCCGCACTCCTTCTTATGGTTCACAAAATTAGACAATAATGAGAACTGTTTTTTGCATTTTCCACACTGAAACACATCGTCTTCGTCTTCAACTTCTGTTTATTATTTGTAAAGTTAATTATCAATTATATCATTAATGTATGACTTTTAATGTCTTTGAAGACTATTTAAAAGTTATCATAAGTTTTCTAAAAATCAATAATCAATTACAGAATCATTTCAAAAATGATTAACTTTCGAAAAGCCAATCAAATTTAGGTTTAGAGATATTCGGGTTAATAATCGATTAATTAATAAATAATTTTGTAACTTTACCTGCATTAGGAATAGTGGTGTTATTCGACTGATTACTATCACTAAAGAGTTGTTGAACCGCAAGAACTGTCTGATTGTCAAGTGTTGGAACACCTGTTAGTTGACAATTGTTTTAATAAATTAAATATTTTTACTTTATCTAAACTTTTGAATTAATAATTTATTTGAATGAAAATATAAGTATTGATACAAATGAATGTCAAACCATAAGAATGTACAGGTATATCAATAGTACGGTTACATTTTCATGTTTCTAACTCTTAATTGACTTATATTCTCAAATGTTTGAAATAGTCTTAAATTTAGATTCTTTGGTAATATATTCATAAAGTTTGAAATGCATGCAAATGCTTAACAATGAGATTGTAATAACTTATATATAGTTTTACTGTGTTTTACATAGAAGTCATATTAGCCTCAAAGCAAATGAGAGCCGAACAGCTTTTTCCAAAAGTGATTTGACGTTAACTCAAATTTACAGCAAAACAATTAAAACAAATTTGTTGTTAACAATCTATAAACAGTTTACCATTTGGTAAAAAAGTTTTGCTTAAAAGTTGATAAAAGTTTAAGTTTTAGTTATTATAGAGTAAGAGCAGAGTAAGGGATGACTGAAAGCCAGAATAGCAGCAAAGCTTTCACATAAGAGTTACTCTTTTCTAATACAAAGGCTTTTGAAGGCATTCAAAACCATCCCATCTATAGAATAGCTGTTCAGGACTTGTTTGGCTGTTTGGCTCTTACAACACAACAACACTACACCTCTTCTTAACTTATTTAACTCTAAATAACTTTTACAAAACTAGAAATTATTTAATTATTATTAGTTGTGGTTAAAGAGTTCTCGTCTGTTCATAAATAAGTTGAAACTTAAGACAAACAAATAGAGAGAGAAACGAATTGAAGCCATTTTAAGACAGCTATAGATTGGGTCTCAAAGTCTCAAATATTTTCTAACTATTAGTTTATGAAACTTTTTTACTTATCATTCTTTTACATGTCTTTACATTAATGCTAACGTTTGTTAATAGATTTTGTCATCGTTTGTGTTTAGATATCTAACAAATTAAAGTAAATTTATATTTATATTTACCCAAAGTGTCGAATATCAAGTGCGCCATAACTTTACTTTTTTTAGCTTTCAATACATTGTTCATGAATTACGTCAACATTTCAGACAATGCTTTCATATGTTTTAACGTTAGAGGGATTCAAAACATATGACAATCATTTTTGTTCATATTATGTATACAATTATGAAATCGATTTACGATTTTGTCGATTAAAATGTTTATCAATAATACCATAAGAAAAAAATTAGAAAATTTTGAAAACTTTAATATTTATTTAAATGCCGTCTCATTTGCACTGATATTCATAGCGATTCATAGCATTTAATGACAAAAATAATATTTATTATTAATATATAATATCTTATAAGAAAAAAGTAAACAATTGTTTAATTTATAACAAAAACCATATTATTGTTGAAATGATATGATTATTAAACAAATAATAAAATAAGTTATTTATGAAAATTGCGTTCTTTTGTTACATAATTAGTGAGAAATGGTTTCAAATAAATGTCAATTGATTTGAGTCCTCAAAATTAATATAATTCTGTTAATTATAGAGTAGTTTAAAGCCATTCAAGTGATGGCAGTCTTTAGTACTAAATGTCAACCAATTCTAGTCATTATTGGGATTATATTAATATTTATTCAAATAAATAGTATTTATAGTGAAAAGTTGTCCAACAATTGTGAGCACTGTTCGGCTCAGTTAGAGTTCACTCAAAGAATTAAACGAAATCTCAATGTTATTAATGATAATGCGATCGAATCGAGTCCTGAATCGCATGCAAACAATGCAAATCATAATAATTCGATGTCTTTGGCGAACAACAGGTCTGTCTTTGCAATGCTTTTAAAGAAATAATTGATTTTAATTAATAACATATGGACAGCACTGATGTAAACAACAGTACAGTGAATGGTAACCAAACGCTGACATCTTCTACGCCATCGACTGTACCACAGGATCCAATACTGCCACACAAAGGTGCGGCTGAAGAAGAACACCACTCATCTATGGCTATATTCTTTGTGCTGACAGTTATTGGTTTGTAATCAATATTAAACTCAAAACTATTAAGTTATAAATAATTGAATAAATGTCTAATCGATTGATAGCGTCCTGTATTTTATTAATACATTTCATACTTCAAACCAAATTCCAATACATTCCCGAAAGTCTTGCGGTTGTATTTCTTGGCGCCGCCATTGGTCTGGTCATGAAATTGATTTCAAATCAACATTTGGGTGATTGGAAGGTATTGTCGTCTATTTTGTTAAATGATTTAATCTCTTAAATGAACACTTAATGTAATCATTAGAAAGAAGAGTCATTAAACCCAACGATGTTTTTCTTAATACTTTTGCCGCCAATTATTTATGAATCGGGTTATAATTTACATAAAGGAAACTTTTTTCAAAATATCGGATCAATTTTGGTCTTTGCTATTATCGGGACTTCAATCTCAGCCTTCATTATCGGAGGCGGTGTTTATATTTTAGGAATGGTATGTCTTATAAATGCTTTCCATTTGCTTAGGTTTGAGTCATTTCAAATCTATCACAAAATACAGAATATAATAGATATTAAATTATTTGTCTACCGATAGGCTGATGTCGCCTATAAAATGAATTTTACTGAAAGCTTTGCCTTCGGGTCACTTATATCTGCCGGTAATTAACTCATAGATATTTATAAAAAATGTTTATCAATAGTATAATTAATTGATATATTGTGAAACAGTTGATCCGGTGGCGACTTTGGCTATATTTCACGCATTAGATATCGACCCAATACTAAACATGTTAGTATTCGGTGAAAGTATTCTTAACGACGCGGTCGCTATTGTGTTGGCGACCACTGCTCTCGAACTTTCCCAAACAGTCTCCTCAGTTTCTGGAGGAGTGGCAGTACTTAATGGTTTCGTTCGCTTTTTCATTGTATTTTTTGGTTCTGCTGGAATCGGCGCTGCATTTGCTTTAATAGCAGCCATGGTAAGCCTTAAACTTTTGTAGAATTATATTTTTATAGTAACGGCATATATTGCGCAGAGCGTAGACTATTTTGCGTGAGCTTAGGGATGGACTCAACATTTGAGTGCATTAAAAACATATAATTAGTTTTTTTTGATACAGTATTAGATTTGAGATTTTTTAAGTGTGACATTAAATGATATGATACTGTATATAATTATTTCTTATTCACGTACGTCTGACAATCAGATGAGTATAGCAAATGTAAATTTTGCTAAAAATATTGTAAGTCAATTAGTTTTTTTTGTTAAAAAATTTGTATTTTTCTTCTGAAGCTACATCGCAGCTCAGTCTCAAAGCTTGTGATTATAAGCTCAAAGTAAACATTTTTTGAGAGAAGCGCAGCTTAAGTTTAGAAGAAATAGCGCTGCGGTTGAGCGCAGGTTTTAGGACCAATTTCTATCACTACTTATAACTGACTCAATAGTCTTATTCTTAATTAACACACGTTTTGTTTAGGTCTTCAAATATATAGATTTGCGAAAACATCCGTCATTAGAGTTTGGAATGATGTTAGTCTTCATATATGCGCCGTATGGCTTGGCTGAAGGCTTGCATTTGTCGGGTAGTTATGATTTATTTTATATTTTAGTTTCTTTTATGGTCTAATTTTTTAAGTGTTTCCAATTGTTTAAAGTTTACATTATATATATCTTAAACTTTTAACCTTAACAATGTGTGAC
>JAQGAM010000890.1:0-10861 GCA_034697665.1 Nanhermannia comitalis
AAAGTGATATATTAAGAAAACACTCACTTTGACAAATAATTATATATGAAAATCAATATCTTCTTTCAATAAGAGATGACATTCTTGAAAAACTTAGTGAAGAAATTGAAAGAATAAAGTCTTTCTTTGAGTAAAGATTAGGTTAGAAACTAATATTTATAGAAACTATTAAACATACAGTATTCCAAGTTTACAAAGCTTTTATTGGTTTAGTCTCTGATTTGATATAATGCGGATGTTTGGCAAGAATTTAAGTTATACTTCAATTGTAAAGAGAAAAATCGATTGAAAGCTACAAAATGTAAGCAATATAAATATGTCAAATGTGCACAACTATTCATATTGTAAATATGTTAATGAGAATTAAATATAAACTTGTATAGGCTTTAGTTATAACGCAGAGAATTTTCTTTTAAAAGCATTCTTAATAACGCGTTTAGAGTTGTGTTAAAACTCTATAAATTCAAACTTTGATAAAATTAATCACAAATTACAATACTATAGATATAAAAAAGTTCTAATATTTGGTTAATTACCAGAACGTGTATGAAATTAATTGAAAGAAACCCAATTAAACAAAAATATTCTCATTATTATCTATTTATAAACAATTTTCAAGAGTAGATTGATTTTTTCTAATTTAGACGGTAATTATTATAGCCTTAAGCAGTCATTGGTGTATATTTGGTGTGTATTATAAATTAAGTCAATACCAAACAAATAATTCAAATCGAGACTTATTTGAAAATGACTGCGAAAATTGCGAATAGAAACAAAAATACAAATATTTGAGAAATTTGCAGATAATTATGGTGTCTATTAGTCTATTAGTCTAGTAATTAACGAATATTTCAAGAAAAATATTTGAGTTAACACTTCCGCAAATCGCTTTAGAAATTATTGGCTCGAAATTCCTGTTTATGTTTCTAAATATAATTAAAAATAATGAATTTTTATTCAAAGAAATATTCAGGAATTTATTAATGAAAATAACGCATTAAACAGATACCACACATACTACAAATGTTTGGCCAAATCACTGACATTTCATGAGATATAGAGCTTGACTTCAACTTTTTTTGTACATTAAAAGCATGAAAAAACTGATGAACAAAACATTTAAAATTCCTTTGTTTTGAATTGTTTTCAAAAAACTTGATTCAAATGCATATATTTTTTATAAGACAACTATAGTCTAACTGTAATCTATAATTTTGTGTCAAGAAATTCAAAATTTTTTTATTAATCAATAAGACAGCTGAAGATTTGATGAATTAGTAGTGAATTCAACAATAAAAATAATAAACTCTAACAAAAAGCACTATTAAATAAACTTATATTAATATAATAGTCAAGAGAAACAAACTATTGGACTGCTATTATATTAAGATATTATTGAACAATAAAAGCAGAAATAAATACATAGCAATGAAACCTTATGATTAATTAATCAATTCAGACCTTTATTTGAGCGTAACTTCACATTTATTTCATGAAACCATTGAAAAAAATAAAAATTAATAATAGTATACATTTACTATAGTTAACTAATATTTATAAATATAACTCAATTTATGTGATATTCAAAGTTTGACCTTTAGAGTAAAGACTACCAGACATTGATAATTAATTATAGAACTTGGCATTGATTTTCATAAATGATAAATCACTTCTTACTATTGAAAATTAGAATATTTGCTGAAAGATTTGAACAATGATTCTAACAATGTTAATAAGAAATAATCACTCATTAGGAAATGCCTCTCGAGGTGGTAATACTTGATCTCGAACAACGTGAGGGTGTCGAGACTTAATCGGATAAATATCTCATTAAGCACTTTAAAACGTGTTTCATTACAATTATAACTTGTTTATTATCACACTCTTTGAGAATTAAATCTTTTCATTTGTTTAATTAAAATAATATGCAAAATATTTTTAGCTTTCAATTGCTTTAAAAATGTTTCATAAAATCAATTTTTACTTAACTTTTTAAATATAGATAAATAACTAAATATCAAAAATGTTTAGCAATTAATAATCTTATAGTAATAATTAATAAGTTTATAGTATACAGAGAAGTCTTAAAACAAGAAATAAGAGTAATTTTTTAACAAATATACTATAATTTAAGTAAAACTTTGTCATGCATTCAAAAATAATAGTAAATCTTGTGATTAGCCATAGCCATAGCAATAGCGTAAAAAAGCTGAGGTATGAGCGTATAAATGACTCAAGAAATATAAATGTCAGTGAGGTTTCAAATTTGAATTGTAATACTTGTTTAGAAATTTATTGAATAATAATAATTCAAATTATATTTTTTTTCTCATATCTTTTTATTATTTATGCTAAAATTTTCTCACATGAATAAACCCTATACCAGAAATAGAATGAGAAAATTTAATACTTATCAAGTGCTGTATGTTTAGGTCGATAAGAGCGCGAACGCATGTACTCAGACAAGTTAGCTTTTAATAATAGTAAAACTTTGATTGTTTAAAATGATAGCTTAACTCAATGGTCAACACTTGAGTTTATCTGCATATAAGTCTACTATACTTCATATGAATGGTAAGAGAATTGCATGAATAGGTATATATAGATCTTAATTAGCGATCGAAAGAACATTAAATTGAATTTCATTTTGGCCAATAGTTCACTCGATGACACACTTTTTTAATGTTTTCTAAAATAATACTCCTATCAGAGCTTTTTGTTGAGCTCCTATTGTTTGTAACTTCAATCACAGGACAGGACCCACTTTGAGAACTAGCAATGGATTCATTTCAAAGATAATTTTCGTAATTTCTTACCGTTTATAACTCGAAGCTATTATTAAAAACTCATTATAATAAATGATTGCAAACTCTCGTGAATTAATTGAAATGAATAATATCGTAAAACTTATCTCAAGACAGAAATTATCAAATTATGCGAAAAGATTAAGATAGAAAATGAAGACATTGAAGACATTGATCTCATTAGTTAATTATGGCATAAAAATGAGAAATGTCTTCCTTTTTAATTAAATACAAGATATGTTATTACTGTGTAAACTCTTTTTTAAATCAATCATTTTGTCTCTATTTGTGACTCAATGATAAGATTGTAATATATGTACAAAACCAGATCCTTATGCAGAAAGTGTTTAATTATAGTAAACATTTGCTGAATAGAAATCATTTATCATTTGCTTAAAAGATATTTCAATACAAATCCAAAAATTGTATAATAACTAAAAACAATGTTTCATATAATTTATTGTTTAACTGACATATGCTTTATATGCTTTTCTTAGACTTCAAATAAACATTTGATATGAGGACAGCTTTTACTAAATCCAGACATAAGGCAGAAGAAAAAAGATGTGACAAAAAAATATAAAAAATTTATTGATCTGAGAACTGAGTGTACGACTACTCACTTTTGGCTGACGGACCACTTTCTCGCCTTTAATAGTACTCAAGTGATGAAGAATTGTCTGATCGTTCTGTACTTCCACTACATTTTGTGTCTTTAATTCAATCTCTGATCAAAAAAGTTTTTAATTAAAATTGAGCTCAAAATAAATCTTTTTTTCAAATAATGAAATACCTCTTCGATTGAAAGGTCGGACACGAATCGCAACTTTAACTTTGTCACTCATTTCTTGTATTTTTAAATTAACTTTTATTTAAACATAAGTCTTAAGCACTAATTCGTAACTCAACTGAAAATAAGTTGTGTTTCAATAATAGAGTAATAATAATAGTAATCAAAACCCAATTTCTATTAATAGTTATTAGAGATAAGAGTTATAATAAAATACCAAAACTTTTACATAATTTTGAAGTTTTAAAATAATTTTTTGAGATATGGAGTGAACTCAAAATCAGTTATTGTTAAGTCGATCGCACTGTCAGTCTGTCAATCAAACAACTAATGAGCGAAACAAAAAAGGCGTTTAATCGTAGATATTATGTAATCATAACAACAATTATTGTTTATATGAAAATACAGTGAAAACAGACACTAAATAATGATAGAATAGGATTATTGTTCAATCTTGTGAGTCATCCATTTGTTGATAATAAGATGGAAAAAATGAAAAATAATTAATTTTTGCAATAATTTGATTTGAGTTTAGCTTTAAAATAAATTAAAGACATGTTCTCATTGAGAAAGTAATACATTTTGTGCGCAATAGAGCCAAATCTGAAGCCAATGTAACAATAAATTGATGCAAAACCAAAATCACAGATAATAACAATTGAGTTAACTTTATATTTATTACTCAAATAGTTGTCTCTATTTTTCCAAAAATATTTGATGTTTTCATTTTCTGGTGTTTATTATAACAGTCTATATGTTTGTGAATCACTTGAAAACAAACACAAAAACCACTTCTCATTATAGCTCAACATTGAATGCATTGAATGTATGTTTATGTTATATAATGTTCACTATTGGACAGTCACTTAAATAGTGATGTCTCTTATGTGAGCACTCAATGCAATGCTTCCTGTCTTACAAACAGTGAGCCGTCAATCAAGTACGACATCAATAAATTGTTGCCTCACTTTTGTGCAATAGTAGACAACTTCAACATTTATAGCATTAGTTAATACAGTATTACAACAAAATATCTCTTTTCTCAATATTTCAGACAAATAAGAAAACTTCAAACAAACCGATGATTTGATTATAAAAAAATAAAATCAGTTCATAATTATCCAAAAGAATCGCCCATTTGTTCCACTTATAAAAGGCTGATCTGTTCGGTATTTGAAACCAATAACTTATTTAAATAGTCTTCCAATTGATAAACTATTGATATATCGTTTATTTGGCACCAACTCTGATGACAAACTACACAATTGAAAGGAAATGAGATCACAATTAAAAAGACAAATACAGAAGTAATAAATTAAAGCTAATGTAGAGCCCAGAGTCGTTGTAGAGGTACTTACTTTTCAAGGGTATACTCACATAATTAATTAGCATTTGATTACCGGCTCAAAAACTAATAAAAATATATATCTCTTTAATACAGTTACGTAACCATAAATAATGATAACATTGTTTAGACTTAATTGCAATCAAAAGTTGCAAATATTTGAAACATTGAGACAACGATTTAAAAGTATTTCAAACTATTTATTAACCGAACAAATACAGTGATAAACCAATTATCTCTTTACAGAATTACTGGCAATGGTTTCAAAATACAGTATTTTATTACTTTTAATGCCATCTCAAACACATTGATTAACTAACTTTTTAAGTTATTCCTAATTATAAACCGCTAACAAAATGATTGTTTAATATTTTTGTTTAAAAAAATATTATTTAAATAATGACTAAAAAGATGACAAAATCAAAAACTAAGTTCTAAGCAAAACGTTGATTAGAAAAATAGAAAAAATGTTGAAAACAAACTTATATTAAGCTTTAGTATTATTATTGACGTCAAACCCATGAAATGAAAATGAATGAAATGAATGGCTTGAAAAATAAAATGTAATCATATAAAAGAATAACCCAAAGGCCAAACATAGAGCCAAATAACGATCGCTTCCTAACAAAGAATTTTGAAAATTTTTGGTTTGTTATTAACAATAAATAATTAATTAATAAATAATAACAATTAGAGTCATTCCCCGTCTTCTCTTATTACACAACTATTTCCAAAGTACATGAGTTGAACTCAAATACAATTTAATGATTGCATTAATTATACACTCATTTAATTGAACTTTTAGTATAAAAGTGTGAAAAGAGTTGTGCAATAAGTGAATCACAGGAAGGACTCTATTAAACAATTACTGTAGAGATTACTGTCATATCAAATATCAATAAATTAAATGTTTGGCCAAAACAGTGAAAGTGTTTTATTTTTTTACTGAAAGATAACCATTCATACCATGGAATCGTTTGGACCGCTTTTTATTCGGGAAGGATTCAAATCTTTCGGGAATTGTTCGCTTTCTTGCACTCAATCGTTGACTGAAACCATTCGTCAGATAAGAGACAGAACTGACATCACTTGTGCTCAAACTTCGGTCACTTCTGTCATCAATTTCTGTGTCGTCGTCGACAACAGTCTCGTCGTCTTCTTGATCTTCGATATGATGAAAGCCTTGGACGGAAACTATTTTATTATTAATCATAAACTTATGATTACGTGTTTGGAGAGGAATGGGTTTCACACCAATAGAGCACTCAATGGTTTGAATGCTTTTAAGCAATTCATATCTCATTTCTAACTTTTTGAGCTCAACCTTCGCCTCATGTTCTTTGTGGTGCAAGTCTTCCAGCTCTTGGTCTGAGAGGTCAGCGATTTCATAGAGTAATCGGTTTAGTATTTCCCGAATTTTGACTGAAGTCAACCGTATTTTCTCCAATTGATGAACGATTTGCTCATTTAATTGCAATTCTCGGCTATTATTAGACAATTGTTTACGCAATTCATTAATTATTTGTTTTGAATCGTCGTTCAGATTACGGCTCATTATTTGTAATTTAATTATTAATAATAATTATATTAATATTTTAAATGAAACACAATTTGGAAAAAAATCCGCGAATTATTGAAATACAGTTTTAGGGATCGATTCGTAAATACGTGTGAATTGTGTTGTGAACGAGTCGTACAGTTATTGAGTGTTTAAATGAATTTTTTTGAGATTTATATGAAATCCTTTTGTGAATAAAAAGTGATTAAAAGTGATTAAAAAGCATTAAAAGTATAACAATTTTGAGCGAATTATAAGTCGGTTTTAATTAGTGTTTTATCTTTTGTATATGTCATCAAATATGCCAAAGTTTAATAAATCGCTAAATAACAACCTTTTAAAGTCCGCATTAATCAGAAATCAAATCAAAATAAATAAGTGTTTGAGAGATGAGTCAAACGAAAGGTCTTTATAAAGATTTGTATTTTTGTAATTTTATTGAACTTAAGAATTGATTTCATTTATATTTAAGTCAATAATACGAATAATACCATAAATTGAAAGTTGAAAACAGAGCAAAAAATAAATATTTATAATGTTTGAGAAATAGTAGCCGTTCTGTTGAGACATAACTATAATAATTATTAAAGTTTACTTTTAATTAATAGCAAAACAGCCAACATATCAGTGGTGATGTATAACAGATATATAGACACCGCCAGCACTCTCGTTAACGACATTAACTATCTTATGAGTGATTCAACGCCACAACAAAAACGTGATTTCTTAAGGTATTTGTATTAATGGTATTAATAGTGATCAATATTATGATTGTTTGTCTCATTAACTATTTTACTAATAGGCACGCATTGCAGCGTATCTTTGAGGCCATGAGTGTCGGAGAAAAGGCATACCTTCGCGAGTAATTTAAATGTTTTATACAGTTATTTAGTTTTGTTTTTGAACAACTTTTTTAAATTTTTCAGTCAAATGAATGCAATACATGGCGGCTCTAACTCGTCGTCCAATTTAAGTCTGGGCTCAACAGAAGAGCATAATGTGGTCGAAGACCAGTCTTGTGAGGCTTTTCATCGGTATTTAGACACCAGTGCCAGAGCTACGGCTAATTTGGATTATATATTAAGTGAAACCATTGCTCATCGCAAGAGAGACTTCATTAGGTATTGATTTTGTGCTTTTATAATATAATTGTGAATTTCAATTGATTTAATCATTTAATTGTTGTAAACAATAGATATGCGCTTCAGGTGTTCGCCCGTGAGATGACTGCTGACGACCGCATATTCTTAAATACGTAATAATTCAATTAATTAACTGTTAATTGAAATAATTTAACAAAATTTGTAATTTCAGTGAAATTGCTTTATATGGTTCGCAGTCTTCCCCGTGAGACAGCTCGGATTGAAATGGGAAACGATATTACGATCTCATGATTTGCTTTTTATATCTATATAATGATAGGGATTACTCTGTGGCAGCTATAACTCAAATACTAGCCACTGTGGAACCTAACCACTGGTGTTTTATGGCTCATATGGCTCATTGTCACCTGAAAGGTGCTCAGTAGCCATTCATTTTTCCGAAAAGTGACCAGTGGCCGAGTTTGCAAAGTATAGGCTACGCCACTCATGCTTTTCAATGAGAACATTGAGAGTCACGTTTCCAGTAATAAAAGTATTTTAAATACAGTTGGGTCTCGATTTTATGAACACCGATTTTATGAAATTTTCAATCTTATGAAAATTTTATAGTGATTTGGTTGGCTCTCTATTATAACATATGTTAAAAAATTTCAATTATATGAAATTCAATTTTATGAAATTTTCGCTTTTATGAACAAGTAATTCAAGTCCTGTAATACATACTTTAGTTCAATTTTATTCTCTAACTTTTCAATGAAACAGAAATGGATTAAGATTACATAGGATTAAAGTACCTTTAATACCTGTTTTGAAAAGTAAGGTTTATGTTTTCATTATTACAACAAGAATGCAGTGATATTAGTGATGGCGATATTGAAGAACAAGACCTACCAAAAGTATCTTTTGCTGATGCTATATAATCAATTAAAACACTTAAATCTTAATTAGACAATACAATGAGACTCAGATAATTTTAAACAAAATTTAACAAATTTACATAATATGGAAAATTCTTTACTTGATAATCATTTAAAGAATGTAAAACAATCGAAATTTACTGATTTTTTTGTTAAAAAGTAATTGAATAATAAATATTTCTGATTTTATGAACGAATTTCATAAAATCGATTTTATGAACAAACTTCTTCAGTCCCTTCGAGTTCATAAAATCAAGACCCCTTTGTAAAAATAGTAATTGGCTTTTTCGGCTTAACTAGAATGACAATTTCGGCGGCGATATTCGGCGTAAGGGAAAAACAGAAGGATTTTTCCCAAATTCCTCGGTAATATCTGCGTAAAAATAATCAATTTTTGAAATATGTGTTTTATTTATTTCGTATTGAAGTGACCTCAATTCATACACAATGAGTTATCACTTCTACAAATCATATCTCAACATACATTCATTCATTCACTCTACAATTATTCTATAAGCGTCTTTTTGTTCGCGCTAAAAACTATTTTAATTTTAATTCAATTAATTAAAATTATCTTGGTTGATTATATGATTTGTGAGATAGAGAAAATTTTGTCCGTGTAAACCCGCTCATAATAATAAATAAAAGTTATATTCATTAATATTAAAAGTATTTATTATTTGAAAATTCTTTATATTTATTAAATCAGTTGTACCCAAACTATCAATGCTCTACCATCGACTACACTATCAACTCTACGGTTGCCAGTTATGTGAAGCTCGAAAAGCGGAGAAAAATCTTAAAGGGGGGAGTAAGGTAAAATTTTCATTAAAATTCATAGCTAGATACAATTCATTATTTTGAATGCAAGAAAACATTTAGTTAATTTAGAATCATATGTATTATAATAGGGTTAATTTTTATAATATCCTAAATAAGAATTATAAGACGATAGATGTACGATAAGTTTTGTGTTGATTATCCCTATTTATCTTATCGATTTCTCATTGAAATGTGAAACAAATTTATTTCAAATATTAAAATTTTTGATAAAACTTCATTTATTGTATAATAAATAAGTGTATTATGAAAAGAGTTAATTTGAAACAGATACTCATTGAAATAATTGACGCATTTGTGTCTCAAATAAGTTATGTCTGTATACTTTAGATTTTGAACTCATAAATTAGTGGAACACTTAACCTGTTGATTTAATATGTCTAATAACAACAATTATTTATTAAAATATAAAATTTAATAAAAAAAATGGTTTGACATTAAAATAAATTCAAATTTAATTTAAGAATTCCTAATATTTTAGACTATCTCATAAAAACCTTTTAAAATTCTATAAAAGCGGAGAAATGCCTCATTTTACCATAAGCAAAGCGGAAAACGGAGATACACCATTAAAAACGGAGTCCCCGCTCCAAAATATATGAGTTATATATATATAAAAGTGTTACTTGAATTTTAATTTATATTTCATTAAATATAAAATAATTAGTTGATAAAAGTAGAACACGACGTATAAAATGAGTCCTCCATCTTTCCGGAAAAGATGCAAAAAGTTAAGGGTTTGAGAAATAATTAAGTTTAGCATTCAATAAATTCAATATTAATTCAAACATTAGTCATACTGTATGACTCATACACTAATATTTACTTTAATTTTTTATCCATAGCTTTCAAGTAGTTGTGAATTTTAAATTAGGCGTTTTTGTGACTATTAAGTTATATTTATTACATCGTATAATTAAATATGATTGAATGTTAGATTTGGATAAAGTGTTTCAAAGATAAAACAATTATTACTTTGTCTTGGGAGTGAAAACTTCAATTATTAAGTTTCCAAACGACATATAAATATAATATAAACCTGTTTCTGCACATGATTGGCCTTTATTTTCTAAAAAAGCGAATACCTGCCAAACCTCATTTGAGTGATAACGAGTAAGTTCTCTCCATATAAACTGTGATATATCATGATATGTTTTAAAAGTTTTAATTGCAAGTATTGATATTTCTATTAATCTTCTACGCAAATCGTTACTGAATCCTTTAATACCCACTCCTGTATTTATAATTTTAGGCTCATTATTCACTTTCATCCATTCTCGAGAAGAAATAATGCCCTCCTCAATTTGGTCCTAAATGAGAAGAAAAATTACATAATGAATTTTTAAATTAATGTCATTATTTATTTATATATAACAGCGCTTAACAGAATGGTTCAGCCAAAGAGCCAAAAATTTTCAATAAATTAGTCGAAGAGCAAGTGAATCCCAGCTATAGGAAAGGGGGTATAAGACCCCCCTCCCCAATAATTTCCAAGCATTTAAGG
>JAQGAM010000891.1:0-10859 GCA_034697665.1 Nanhermannia comitalis
GGTATTTCAGGAACTGGGCACCCGTTATTGGAAACCGGTCGGGTATCAGGGTACACGGGTACCCGTACACAGCTCTACTAATTATCCCTTAGTATGAGCATTAGATAGTCATAAAACTTTTTGAACAACTACAAGTTTACTACACTACACGCGATCTGCACGACCCACCAACCAAACCCAACCAAACTTAATATATTTCTATGACAATTGGCTATATATCAATTGTAAAAAAAGTACTGAAATGCTTTACTTATCTACTTTTCTGGTTTAATTTTCACGTCGATTCGAGGTGGTTTAATCCGGTTCAAAAAATTAGAGTCATTTCGGGTTTTATCGGGTTTAACCCGAAAATTTAATTTCAATTTCTGGTACATAAATTCAAAAAATTGTCATTTATTAATGAAAATGCCCTCTATATCTCCATTGAAATACAAAATCGAGTACATATTTAGGTGTTGATCAGTTAATGATAAGCGGAGATCTGTTTAAACATTTCTAAATTTCGAAAATGATCTCAGCATCCAAACTGCATGATGGCAAAAATAAATCTCATTAATGCTATAAATAACTTTTCATTAGAAACATAAACTTTCTATTATTTAAATGTAAAGTGTAATTCAAAGTTTAAAAGAACTCATGTTTGATTCTGGTTCAATCGGGTTAAACCCGATAATAAATTTTTTTCTCGGAGGGTATAATCTAGTTTAATCTGGTTTAATCTGGTATAATCGGTTTAACCTCCAAAAGTAGAAGGTCTATATTTGTTTCTAAGGATATTAATATTTAGCAGATATTTAGTAACGAAACATTTTTGAGCCGTTTGCAAATAAATAACTTTCAAAAAGGCTTTGAGAGGCAAAAACTCGTTTCGGCATTACATCAAATTATTGCAGCACTCGAGTAAATTACAGTATTTTAGAAACAATTTTTCTGTTTATTTGCTTTTTTCTGAGAAAATTTATTCAAAAAATAATGAGACGACTTGTTTATTATTTCTGTTTCATTGAAATCAATATTTAAGTTGGTATAAGCTATTCATATGAGTTATACTTCGTGTTCATGTGGAGCTCTTTCTTTGAAATAAATTCTCTATTAAAAAGTTTTTATACTTATCAAAACTTTAAGAATTTGAATTTTATGCACGTTTGGACTATTAAAGAAACCCCTTTTCCAATGCATATGAATTATATGATATAGATTTGTATTAAATAGAAAAACAAAGTATGATACTATCTATAGTTGAAGTCAAGTCTCATTTTGTAAATGAAATAGTTTGAGGCAACTCTATAATCTCCTATTAATCGAATTGTATCATATCTGTAGTTATTGGTGGCAGCTAGTGATGTAACTTTTGCTTCCACTTCCATGGAATGGAAGTAAAATTAGAAAAATAGGTGTGGAACGAAAGAAATATTAGAAAATTGAATGAAAATAGAAATCGTGTAGAAAAAATGAAATGAAAGTGGAAAGGAGAAAAAATATTGAAAATCCATTGAAATACTTTCATTTGTTAAAACTTTAAATAATAAAAATCACAATTAAATGACTTATAAAAACCATAATTAAAGTTAGATTTACAGTTAAATAATATTTTATTGGACTCCTTTTCTTTTGGATTTTTCTCTTAATGTTTAATAAGATATCTTTTAGAAGCTTTTGTAATATTTTTCTAGATATCAATGTTCCATTGGCTTTGTCATAATTTTACTTATGTAGAAAAGAATCTATTTAGGTCATTTTTGTTACCTTAATATTTTGATTTATGTTTAATCGAAGCTATTAAACTCATAAGAAAGCATAGAATTTTGACAACATTAGCATTGCAATCAATTGCATTCAAGTAATAATGACATAATCATTGCACTTCTGTAAGTCAATAATTTTTTAACAATATAAACTGTTATGGAATGGAATAGTTTAGAAGTTTAATTTGCAACGAAGTTGTGGAATGGAAGTGAAATTTTGAAATTTATTGGAAGTGGAATGGAAATTGAATTAGTAATCATGTTGTGTAATGAAATTGGAAATTCCATTCGAATTTTGAGCAGAATAGGAATGGAAATGAAAGTAAATTTTCTAAAAAGTTAGTACTGTAACAGAATATCTGTATAAAGAAATAATAAATTCAACACAAACCGAAAACGTTTTCTATTTAATAACCAAAGTATAGTTGTAATGTAAAACCATAACTATGACAGCGGATTTATCAAACATCCTATATTTGTAGTACCGGTATATAAAAAAGTAATTGCATCTTAATCTAAATAAATTTCTGAGGGGTGAAAAACTCTCCCGTTTTCTAAGACAATTTTTCTTAAAATGCGTCTTCCCAATCAAAAATGACAATTTTTTATTTTCAAATTTTTGGGGCGGGGGTCAACCCCTAAGCGACCTATGCCTTGACAAGGGTGTGCAGAAAACTCACAATAATGTGGGTCCCTCACAGATTATCTGAGGGGCTTACGAAATGTCTTATATATAGTTACTTATCCCCTAAAATAATATATTATTAAAGACTCAAATTGAGTGAAAAATTGAAAAACTTATAGAATAATAATTATTACTTAAATAAGTACAGATTAAAAAACTTGGTTTTTCATCAAATTTTGCAAAAGTTATTACCTTTAGAATTACAGTTAGAGATCAAAATTTAACATATCTTTTAAAGCATTGATTTCTTAAGACTTATCAGTCATAACTTATAAAATTGATTAATAGACTTTATTGTAAAGTACTATCATATTACTATCCCTACTGTTAATTTATTTATTTTTTATTAATGTGTGTTTACTTTCTTTTATTCTGATTCCCTTTTGATGCATAATTTGTGTTCTGTTTATTTTACTATTACTTATAGTGAATAACTTTCCATATATTCAGTATCGCATCAACTATTTTCACGCTTTTATACTTCAGATTACAGTATTTTCACATCTGCGCTATTTTTTATTTGAGCTGATGTTTGAATCACTTTAGTTTATTTACGTAACTCTGAAAGTATAACTCAACCATTTTATTTATGTAATGACCATTCTTTATTTGAAATAAACTTAAGTCTTTCAGTGTATTGCACATCATTTGATGTTAATTAACAGAAAACTTACTCATTTCTAAAAATTGTATTCATTATAAAAACTTTAATTCAATCACTCATTTGTTTAATAGATTTCATGTTTAACCAGATATTCATAGCTTTTCATCGTAAATGCATTTAAATTTTTTAATTCATGAAAAGTATTTAAATTTTAGATAAATTTTTATAATTTCATAAAATCAATAATCTATTATATTTAGCGTTTGTTAAATTTGCTAATTTTCTCCAGAGCACTAAATTTAGTATAAAATATAGCAAAATGTCAAAATTCTATGTTACAGTATGTTCTCTTAAATCTTATATTCACAATAATTCAATTTTGAAATATAAAATTCAAATTATTTTCAAATAAGTCTGATGAGTTTGATAACCTCATTAAGCAAATCAAAGTTTTTCTTTTATTACATTAGGTTTTAATATTCAACTATACTGTTAGAAATCACATTCTCTTCAATACTTTATTAGATTATAGTCACTATTAGAGGTCAGGTAAGGCTTTACCAGTAGAGTTGCTTAAAACAACCAACATGTATGATAAGTATTTAATACCTGTTCAATACTAACGAATGACATTTTCAATATTAAGAAATTTTGCTCTGGTCATGAGGTACGTTAAAATTCAGATAAAAGCTGTTGTCTTTTATTTAGCAATGATTTAGTTTACGATTAAAAACTATAATATATTTATATAAGAGCTGTAATTAGTTAAAAAAAAGTTAATATCAACAAATTCGGTGATACTTTTCTCATTATAATTACACAGTTATTTACTATGTATTATTTCCTTTTTCAGAGCTTTTACATTTTATTTTCGATAGCATGTCATTACCTCATTACTCATGTTAACTGTACAAACTTCTTTACATACTAAAGATTAAGTCTTATTTCAAGCATAAAGCTCTCAGTCACGCATATTTTTGCTAAACATTAATGTGTTTGCCTATTGTTCACAATGTGAACTTTAAATTTTACCATCGTTTACAAGATTAGTTCACACGTTAATAATCTTGCGTTTATTCTTCTGATTAAAGAGAGATTCTATGGATTTATGTTGCAATTCTACCGCTTATTTTTTATATTTTAATTCTTATACACGTATAACTTTAAAAATAAACAAAGATACCGTTCGAATGTTTGATTTTCTTAAATTACATTTAAAGTTAAAAATCTGTTTGCAAACTCACAAAGTCGAATAAAAATGCAAAACAAAGAAATTTTAATAAAATAAGAATAAAGTCTGCAGAAAACTAAAGCAAAAAAATCAATATAAAATGTTTGAGAAGTACACTTCATCAGCTTATGCATAACAACTATTAATAATTGATGTTACAATTTTTTTAGTTTATTATCAAAGCCCATTTTGTCACTATTTTGCAAAAATTATTATTAGTTGTAATAATGGTAACAATAAATTACTTTACTTTTGAGATTACTTTCGAGATTTTTTGATAGCAACTGAAGAAAAATAATTGAAAACTAATCTTTTTTCTAATACTATGAGTTAGTTATTTATGATATATTACGAGAAACTAAAACAAATAAATGAGTTAATGTCGATCATCATTTGGCAGAAGACTATTGAAGAATACATAAAATTATTGAACGATAGACTAATAATTAAGGGTTTCGATAAAAGCAACAAAATTACGTAATCTAATGTCGAAGACTTGAACTGAAGAATGCATTTTATTACAAAAGTAGTTTTCATTGGTGTAACACTAGTGAAATTGCAATTAGAGGCCACACAAAAACGACACATTAGAATCTTCTGTAGGGAAGCCTCTGCCGATTCTATGCTATCTCAGTACAGTTACTTGTAGTTGATAGCATTGGGAAATATGTGCAGCACATGAGAAGCTGAAAGCATGAAAGGAGGCCACGAAAATATTGTAAAGAGAATGAGAAAAGGCATTACATTTACTTTGTTCTACATTGTAATCGATAAGAGTAGTGATTCGAGTTTCTCTAAAAGACCAGCATCTAAAGCATCACAATATTCACATTAACAATAGGACATTATTGCTTTGCTTTACTCTTTTCTTTGTTTTATATCCGGGTTACCAGAATTTGGTATAAAGGAATCAAATCTTTTATTATTGTTCAAAATCTATTCGTCATAACAATGCAATCAAATGATAATATCAATATTTTTTTGTTAATCAATGTCAATAATAAAATTAAATATCTATTAAATCAGTGGTAACAAAGGCATACCCGATAGGGTCAGGGGTTCTTATCTTCAATTTTCATCACAAGATTTTAACAAAAAATAAAATAAAACCTTAAATATTTTAAAATTGAAATTAATAGAAAAGCTTATAATTATATTAAAATTTCGCACAAAGTATTTATAATTTGTTGTACAATTTGTATTAATTGATGATTAAAGTAAAATTACAGTCAACCCTATTTATAATGAACTATTTGATGCATCAAGCATTCTAATCGAGATTCACTATAAAAGTTCTCTTGTGGTTAAGGATTGAGTGTTACTTAAAGCGTTTTCTCTGAGCTGGTATTCACAGCTGTACAACTGAGTATAACTTGGATGCAACGTACGAAAAAATATTTTGAGAAAAAATTGAGTATATTTAAAAAAACTTGAAAATATTGTCAAAAAAGGTTAGTTTAAGTTCCACTTTAGATTTACAGAACTTTCTTAAAGCGACATGCTACCCCCATCCCATCCTGTCCCACTAGAGCAGTCTATTATTGGATTTGAAAAGAAATTTTTTCTAAATTGCTTTCAATTAACAATTATTATTTAAACTTCATTAGTAGTTTAATTGTAGGATTTATGTAAGTTCTGAAAACAGTTGTGATTTCAAATTAAAAATTAAAATTTTATCACAGTTTCTGCTGATGTCGAACGCTTTTCCTCTTATTTTAAAGAAATAAGTTCTTATAAACTTCAAAAAATGACTCAAACAACGGTTGTAAACTATATCCAAATAAAAATTAGACAAAGTGTCCTCTCTATTAACACAGAAATAGCGACGTGCATAATAAATAATTAATAGCATGCAAGATAAAACTAATATCGTTAAATTTATACTGTATATCGTTACTGCACTTACAATTTAATTTAATTTGCTTTAATGATTTTAGGCTTCAATAGTTTATATGAAAACAATTAATTATATTTATTAAAACTTTAATTTTACTTCAAAAATTGTCCGAATTTTTGTTAATTTACGTCCGATATTACGACTGAATTTTTAAATAAGGCTTTAACGCCGAAAAATATAGGCTTTTATGCTTATGGCTAAAGGGATTTTCTATTCTAATGTTCGTAAAGAGACTTATCTGACAACATAATAAGCCACTGCATGACTGATAGGCACGAATCAATGCAAGCGAGTCGTCAGTAAAACAGTTTTGAGAACTTTAACACAAATGTGCGGCAATGATATTGTAGTTTTATGGCTTACATGCTTTATATACTTTATGTCACTTATGATATCAATCATGTCTTACTTACAGTTTTGTAAATTAAGAAGAAAAGCCCACTTTCTAATTATTTAAAATAATGATTAAAGTTTTCATAGGTTTGAGTACAATATTTAAATAGCATTGAAATCAGAAAAACTATGCATTCATTTAAATGTTTTAATGAGTGCATTAAATTTAAATAATCATATTCCTTAACAAAGGGATAAGCGATTACTAATTTTGACTTTAATTTAAGTGCATTATGGGATCAGATGCTGGGATGGGTTCTTATGTTGATAAACAGCTTCCGACTGTCATTAAGGATGTGCCAACAGAAAAGATAGGAAGCAAACAGTGACTCTACCAATACACAGACTTACACTATAATTGCAAACATGAATTTTTATCCGCTATTATTCATATTATTATTATTATTACTATTATTATTATTATCTTTTTTATGTCTCGTTCATATCATAAACATTAGGTAATCAATAAATAAATTTCGGCGACAACGCCATAGTATATATATATTAAGAAATACATTACCGATAAATGCAAAACCAATAACTAAATGAAATGACGCTTTTGGTCATTCTTTGAGTTTGATTATTAATAAATTTAACTGTTTTGAAAAGTTATGGATTTTTAATTATTTCAATATCTGTATAGTAATAATGATTCGCTCATTATTTCTGCTTTCAATAAATTAAGTCAAACTTATGAAGCATTAAGTCTTTCATTGTGAATATGCAATAAATATTTCTTATCTTTATCATCAGATGCACTTCAACTCATCGAATTTCGACTCCTAGAAAACGGGTTTAATCCACTGATAGAGGCTTTAATAATATAATTTGTGAATTAGAGCTGAGTGATCGGTCCAGCCGTGCATTAACTCTTTATTATAACTCATGAGGTAGTAATTCTCAAATATTATGCCATTTAAATATCTTCTGAAAGATTTTAAATCTTAAAAAACTTACTTAAAGTTACCTGTACTTCAATAACATGAAAACGACTTTATTTTATTTTCGTGATCAAAATAGGTTTTCGATGAGTTGAAGTTCGGTTTAATGAATGCTTCCCTTCTCATCAATTAAATGAGAAAATTTAATGCATCGAAACACCAAAATAATGCAAAACATAAAATAATGAGTGAATTGTTCAATATTTTAGATGAACTTTATCTGTATTTCTCAAAATAATAGCCACACTTAAAAATTGTCGAAAGCTCTTTAAAAGTATATTTTCGAGTAATTTGTTGATAATTATTTTGAACAATAACCACAAACTTAAAACGAAATTAAGGTCCGACTCCCAAAAATGAATTCAATTAAATAATTTGAAAATAAATAATTGATGTTTGGAAAAAGCCATTACATTATAATCCATGAGTTGGTTTCATTAATTTCAATGATTGAATCAATGATTAATTTTTTAGCGTTCAATTTGAATATTAAATTAGTTTAAAATGTTTGGTTAAATGATATGCACGATAACTACTGTCCATTTCAATGAATTAAGTTCTAGTATTTGCTGATGTACTCAAGACATACTAAACTGACAGAGCAGTATATACTCTCATGTGCTCTCATCCAATCTGATTTGCTTTTTTGCTTTGCCATCAAATTGCTGGTAAACAATTCCCTCAAGAAGACTAACATGTACTGGAAGAAGCGTTCAAATGTAATATAAAGCTCTGAAGATCGAATTTAGTGCTGTTCAATGATCATAGTAGAACGTCATTTTTCGTGGGCATCATTTTGAGGAACTCGTTCTGCATTTTTGTGCAATGGCAGCTATTTCTACAAACCTACAGTCATTTTTATGTTCATTAATGCATCAAATAGTAGCTATAAATTGTTAGCTATTATTCGCTACAAATGCTTTATGTTTTGTTGCACGCGATATGAAATTATTCAATTCTTATTGATATTGCGAAACAAACTAATACTTTACTAATGCTTTACTTGTATTTTTTGAATAAACAGTACAAATACTTAAGCGGAACATTTGTAAACATTAGGTTTGAACAAAAAAATCTCTTATTTATAAATAATGTATTTAATATTTTGTAGTATTTATTTTCTAAGCAATTAGACTTCAATGAAAGTTCTCTTAAATATGACATTTTTGAACTTTTTTATAGCAGAATAGTTAATAAGCAATGAAACAACGCCTGGTCTGCTTTTTGATTAATAACAGATGAATCACAAGAGATATCTATATTTACTTTGGGATAAGATTTGACTGAATTTATACACAATTGGGTTTCATTATTTCTATTGTAATGGAATTGAATTCAAACCACAAGAAAACTACTATTTACTATAGAAATGTTATTCTTGTAAAATTCAATTTATTAGCGTTCAATTTCCGAATAAAACAATGCCTAATATTACAACTTATTGACTAATTATATAACTTCAACATAACATTCAACAACTTTTATACAATTGTAAAAAATCAAAACTTCAGAAATAATACTAATAATGAATATTATCTCAAATATAAGCATTTTATAGCTATAATCAGACAGTTATTGTATTTTTTGTATTTTTGTATTTTTGTTCTCAATATTGCGTTTAAATATTTCAGCACAGTATGAGATATTAGTATAATTTAGTATTTATAGCAGTAAATAGTTGTAACTTATATTTAAGTGGATTTTAATTTTATAAATATTGATGGCAACAAATTAATTTGTCATATGTTTTATTTATTCTATTGAGCATTCCTACTGATGAGATGTTTTATCAGAATAGTGTTCATTTATTGTCGATATTAAACTATATACTTATACTGTATATAAGAAAACAGAATAGTTTGAAATATTCGATTATATGTTGACATAAGGTTACTTCAACGGATATAAGAGTAATAAATTAGCTCTGTCTGAGGGTGAGCTCTGTATATAACTCTATGAACGCAGTACAATCTGATAAACATTTGTGGAGCAAATTTTTGATGTTTTTGACAAAATTTTATTCAACTTAATTGACAGTAATATTAAAGTCTATTTTCGAATGTATGTTAAGCCACAGTTTATTAATTTGTTACTATTTTTATAATAAAGTTTAAGAACAACTTTTATAAATATGATCTGTTTCATAATCATTTTTTATATTTTTTAGTATTATATAATAAATCATAAAGTAATAAAGTTTAAGTGGTCTATAATCCTAAATTGAATCAGTTTTACTGCTTTTTGTTTTATTGTTTAATTTATTAACTTTGAGTGAAGATCTGTTTTTGATACGTAATGATTCTTTTTCGAGTTGAAAATACTAGTGAAATAGTTAGTAAACTAAGAAACACATCTGCTCTGGAAAGTACTTTCAATTTTTTCAGAAATTTAGTTTTTCTCATTGCTAGAGAGCTATCTAAATACGGAGTATAAAATAATGATTTTCACCCCCTCTAGAGCAAAAACTATAATAGTTAGAGTGAAACCAACTTCATATTTGAATTCTACGCCAAAAAATACATTAGAAAGAAGTTTTTCAAAAATTTTGGAATCATTGGTAACGTCATAATCGACGAAAATCTTAAAATTTTCATTTACTTATATATAATTAAATGAAAGGTTTTCTTCTGTTTTGTTCTCAATTAAACCATAAAAGTAACTTTTTTCTATTTCATTCATCACATGAATGATGAATTGTGAGGATCAATTGTCCAACAGATGCAATTCTTAACTTTTTGTGATAAAAATTTCATTACGATGCTTTGATTTTAAGGTAATGCTAATTTATTAATAAATCAAAATTTTTCTGTCTTCGTCGATTATGACGTTACCTATTGTTGCAAAATTTTTGAAAAACTTCATTTTAATGTATTTTTTGGCGTAAAATTCATATAAGCAGTCGGTTTTACTCTATCTATTATAGTTTCTGCTCTAGAAAGGGTGAAAATCATTATTTTACACCCTGTATTATGACAAAGTTTTGCTAAGAATATTATTTTTCAATAGAATAGTTTTTATAAGAAGAATAATAATTCATATTAAATATTCATAAAAATTTGATCATTTTATTCTCTTTGATTATTTATATTTTCCTTGAAGAAATATAAGAACAGTAAAACTAGTCAACACTTTTTATCTATAATATATTATAAAGCATAGGTGTCAAACTCATTAGATCTCGAGGGTAATTTATAGGTTATTATAAAATCATATGGGTATTAATTTTTAAGGATATAAATGAAGTCATTATTTTCAAAATTTCAATGTTTAAACAGCAAATTCTTTTGTTTGGGACCCATTTATTAATATTTGGTTAAATACTATTGGCTCAAACAATTCTTATAAAAGAACTAATGTGTTCGT
>JAQGAM010000892.1:0-10857 GCA_034697665.1 Nanhermannia comitalis
CCGCTTCTGGTCCAGGAGTCGATCCAAACAATTGTCGCGCTGCGGCTTCGCTGCCATTTAAAGTAAATGCCAAACGATCAGCAAAAGCTCCGCTTGCAGTCGAAGTCACATCAGATAAGGGCCCAATTGCTCAGAAGCCGGAAATCAAAGATAATAAAGACGGCACTTTTGATGTATCTTATGTACCACCGCCTGAAGGAAGTAAATGTGACGTTAAAGTTACTTACGGTGGAAAAGACATCGCTGGCAGGTATTAAATCAGACTCTTTTCTATTTATTTGCATTCAATTCAATTAATAAGAGCTTAATCTATACTTATAGTCCATTCAAAATGAAAGTCAAAAACAAATCTGATCCTAAGAATGTTAAGATTTCTGGTCCCGGCCTCGAGAAGACTGTTCCGGCCAGTTTGCCTGCAGAGATCATGGTTGACACCACAAATGCAGGATTTGGTGATCTGGATGTCACTATTTTGGTAAATATTTATTCATTATTTAATATTGTATACAATAAATGATGAATAAATTAAGATATTATGAATTAAGGGTCCGGATAAGAAAGCTATGAAATACTGGAAGACTGACTTTCATGACGGAACTTGTAAAATAACTTATTTGCCAGAAGATGTTGGAGAACATCAAATATCTGTTAAATTTGACGGACAAGAAGTGCCGAACTCACCCGTAACAGTTCAGAGTCAAGCAACTGGTGATGTCAATAAATGTAAAATTAAAGGTAGGGTTCATTTGATATTTTTTCGCATATATTATAAATAGTAATTTACAAAATGTTTTACATATGAGGCCAATCACAGCACAATACCTTTTAAAATCCAGTTCATTCATTACCTATATTTTAAATTTTAACATTTTGAAATTTTCATAATTTCTTTTTATAGCTTAATAAAGATATGATTCAAACATTCAGACAAATATCTCTGAAATTTGATTGCATTTTAAAATGTGTCAGTGCAGGTATTTTATAACCAGAGTAACCCAAAATATGTTAAATTAAGTAATAGTGAATCAAACCTTTATAGTAATTCTTGAAGTTTTTATTAAACAAATAATAAAATGACTTAACACTCAATGAAACTCTAATAATTAATATAAAATTATAGTAACTATAATAAATTAGATGAAAAAGTAATTTTAGTTTTATATAGTGATTCCTTTGCTATATTGACACATTACATAATCTTATGCGCAGCATCTGCCGAATGCATTCAAGAAATACCTTTATTCTATGAGTTCATTATGCACTCACAGAATTTATAGCTTTTAAGGAGCGTTAAGGAGAACAGTATCTGCTAAATACATGTCACATGTATTCAATATTGTTATACTTTAATCAAACTTTAGATCACACTATACTTTACTGGTATGTATTTTTGACTATTTTTTAGGAGATTTCAAGGAAAAGTTGGCATCAAATGAAGAATACACAATGACAGTGAGTGCAGAACAAGCAGGAAAGGGAGCGATCACATGTCGGGTCATAAGAACTCAATCTAAGTCAGAGTCTTCTGAGTCAAGCACTGAAAGATATGAAACAACACCGACCGGCGCCACAAGAATCATTAAAACCACTAAAAAAGAAACTAAAACATCAACTTCTAAAGAAACTCAAGATAACATTGATTGTAAAGTAATACCTAATGGAGACGGAACTTACTCTATTAAATATAAAGTAATAGAGCCCGGAAACTATACAATTGAAGTTAAGTTTGGCGGTCAACCAATTCCAGGCGGTGTCTTCAACTTCACGGTGAGTTAATTCACGGACACCTTAAAAGAATCAATTTTATCAGCACTGCTGTTATTATATTAATTCACTGAACATTCTTTTAAAATTACACTTTAAATGTTTTATTTATTTTAAAAAAATAATAGTAAACGAGCGCCGCTTCTATTTTAATGGTCTTATCTATTAATTGAATTACCATTAATGCAAAACAGGATTGCATGCAATTAAAAAATAAGCCTGTTCTCAATGTTGAGAAAAATTTTTATAAGATTTCGAGATAGACTCTGATTGATTATGCATTCAAAATATTTAAATATATGGTATCTATAAATGAATTGCTTATCGCATTTCCTGCCATTAAATAACTGATATTGAAATCTTGCTTAAGTTGTATGACTGCCAAGAATTGTACTGAAATGTCTTCTGACGGCTGCCATTAGTTTTGATTACCATTGGTTTGACAATTCTAATGAATTCATATTTTTCATTTGGCATGATTCAAGTTTTTTTGACTTGCAATATAATTGATTGGAAAACAATGTAGGAATTGTTGAATTGCATGTTTGGATGTATTGTAAATGTGAAACTAACTTCTGACCGCTTATTTAGGTATTTAGTTTAATAAATGTCGTTTTAAAATGCGTAACGCTAATTACTCACTAGTTTTCGATTCAATTATTTAAGTAAAGTTTGAAATTATTGTCAAAATTAGTGTAACATAAATTAGATCATAAATATGTTATACAAATATACTGTATGTTAAGTCTTATTATTTTCCAATAAATATGTTATATTCAAATTGAATGTAACTTAAGATTAATAAAGATTACCGAAAACAGTTAAATACCTTTAATTAAAAACATGTCCATCTTTTGTTCATTAATTTAAACTTATCGGTAATATAAATACTAAAAAACTTCATTATATAAGTTTGATTATATAGTAGATAATAAGTTTGGTTAAATAAAACCTGAATAAAAATCTTAAAAATTATAAAATCAAAAGGATTACATGTTTTATATTGTAGGTAAAGCTCGTTAGACAGCTATCATACTGCCTTTTGAGCAGTGCCATAACCAGGATTTTAGGTTTGGGATGTTATATATAGCAAAAATTCAAGATATGGTAATTGCTACAGACCTATACACTTAAGTCTTTAGCCCACTTCTAATTACGGTTGTGCTGTTGAGACAAATTTGTAGTCCAAAGGTTAATAAGATTTGTGTTAAAAAAAGGATAAAAATTAATTTTTAATTTAATTAATGAAAGTGTAGAAACTATTTATAAGTTCAGGATTTACTCTAAAGCAATAGAATACACGTTAGCTGTAAAGCATAGGTGATTGATAAGTTGGCACCAATTGAAATAGACTTTGCATTATTTCGCGCGTGCTTTGTTTTCTGTTTTTGTTCGTTTTATTGCTCTACAAATTCACTGCCTGTTCAGATTTATGGAATGTTTCGTTCACGTCTTCCTATTTTCGATACTTATTCGACTATTGAAATAAAGTAGATGTGATTCTACCAGTTTTGTCGCTCGCGATTTCTCTTAATGTCAGAAAAGCTTTCACGCAGTTCACCACCAGTTTTGTCTAAATCTTAACAAAGCCTTCTTTGTTATTGAGGGGTGCATCGTAAGTGTCGAAATGTTAATGAAACAGGAGATTGAGGTCTATATGATATGTCTTTTACATAAACTTTTTTGAACGTTTCAATTGGTCCAAAACTCGGGACATCTAAATCTGAGCGCAATTCTATTTCTTTATCTCAATGCCAACATCTCAATAGAAAGTAACATATCTTTAGGTTTGATCTTTTCAGTCAAAATCATCGCAAATCACATCTCAAATCTGCAGTGATTCAGAGCATTGCTTTTGAATCCAAACAGGAAAGCAAGAAGTGATTCACAACTGACTACCACTGTTCTACCACTTCAGCATCAATTGCATCGCTTTGTTGGTATATCTCTTCGACATACTGTTTGATATTCGGTTTTGATTGCAGTTGCGTTTGATTAAAGATCACTGCTTTAGGTTTAGGTGAGCGCTAGCTTTCAAATTAATAAAAACAAACTCCACAGAAAGGGGTTTTATTTTTAGATCTAAAATCATGTTTTGACTCATTTTAATGCATCACTTTCTATAGTTATAAAAATATAATTCATTTTAACGCCAAATACTAAATGTTTGGTCTCAAGCCATCGAAACCACACTATCAGTGTCGCATCGATTAATATAAACTTTATTTTCAAATCCGTTTATTTTCATAACAGGAAAAGAAAAATAATATTTAAACCACTAATGAATGAAAATAATAATTTTGATTAAGATTACAAACGGATGAAAATCTTATATTAATTACAATTAATTGAAAATATAGTTATCTTTGAAAATACAAGTATAGTATTATTTGTTAACATTATTATAGCAATAATGGGCTGAATGCGGGTCGAGATCGCAATTGAGTTGTTTGTGTTGTTTGAAAGAAGTGTTCAATTGTTGTAATACAAACCGCAATAAAAGCGATTCATTAGAAAGACTTTGCTTTTTGTCCTCCAATTCATTGACGTCGGACTTCAAACCAATTAACTTTTCTTTCAATTTCTGTCTACACTTTGCGGCAGACAATCGATTGCGTCTTCGCCTGTCTTCCAAATCTTCCAATTCCTCCACTTTATTGCCATTCATCGAAATATATTTTCCTTTATTTGTCGACATTTTGATTGACTTGTTATCAGTTTTTGACCCAAATATTGATAAATAATTATTGCAAACAATAACTGAGACATAAATTGGTTTCAATTAATTGTTAACTTATTATAATTAATAAAATTTATTAATTTATAATAATATTAATAAATATTTGATAAACGAATGAAAATAACAGTAATTTATTGTATTTTACATTTCTATCAATGCTTTACTATTACTGTACTTATGAACTCAAATGAGTATAAAATCTTTTTTGTTGAACTCATACGTCTGGAATGGAATAGAAAATCGTACTAAGAATACAGCACTAAAACTGTATATTGCACTGTATAGCGAGTGCTATACTTTTTAATAGAGGTTTATTAGCCAATCAATCAGCTTCCTGTACGATTCTCTATTCTACTCCAGACCTGACAGGCATAGGGTTGACCCCCACCAAAAAAATTTGAAAGTAAGAAATGGTCATTTTTTGGAGAATAACGTGTTTTGAGAAAAATAGTTTCAGAAAAGTGGGGAGTTTTGACCCAACCCTCAGATTTTCAAGAAATCCTGAAATAAACACCAAATGTCCGGATCTGGTGTAGGTATAGATTGAACCCATGTTTCAGTCAATCAGTTAAAAGTTGTGTCAATGCTCAAAAAAGTCATTTATAAAGTCACTAAATATAAGAATTTTATTCTCAATCTTAAAAATAAACTTTAAATAAAAGTATAATTTGAGAAAATTAATTAATTGTATGAATTATTTCAATTTTTTTAGTTATAATTTTATATAACTTCTGTCAATTTTGATTTGTATTTAATTTTTGAATTTTATGAAGAGAATTGCAAAGACAGTCGATAAAGTTATAATATATATAACACTCGAAACAATTGCACTGATAATCACTTTTGTCAATAGAGAGTCATATCCTTCTAATTTGATTTCTTGAAAAGTTGTTTCCTTTGTAGTATTGGACACCCGTTTTATCCCTCTCCTGGAAATCTTGAATGAATCACAGTTGAAGAAAGTCCAGGGATGCCGAACATTAGATACCAGCAAAAGATTCATTTATTCAAACAATACTTTAATTAAATAATTATGAGTTTTACCATATATTCAGTGAGTTTGTCATCTGAAAGCATTTGATACACCATTTGCTCAGTTATCAAAACAGTAATCCTTTTATTTGATAAGATCTTTAGTTCTATAAGACTATAAAATCGGGAGTCCTTTCCTTCATAAGCTATAAGTCGAGCCCAATATCTATTACTAATTTTATTATTAGTGAATAGTTTAATATCCAGTTTATTAATGCTTTTTTCGTTATAATTGAAAGCAATTAATTCTTTTTGATTGTAACGAAAACTGTCGACATAATAGAGGATGGAGTGAACCATTTAAATGTGGTTCCGCTATTTCCAAGACCCAGAGGTATCGAATCATCTTCTGATTTAACAGAATCGAAAGATTTCAAATTGAAAAGATAGACCGTATATTTTTGCACTTTTTGGACTCAATGTCAAATTCTTCATCGCTAAAGTCTTAACACACTGTGATGTTTGATCAGTGCATGAAATAGTGTTAGTTATAGCAAACCAGGTCTCAAAATAGTCAATTAAATCTGTATTTAAATTAAATTTAAGATATTTTGTAATTGCTTTTAATATTTATGTGAAACAAATTCAAAATGACTTTCAATACCAGGAAATAATTGTTTCAATTGAATTAATGGCAATTTAATGACTTTTAATTTGTTATCTTTCAAATTGGTTTGATCTCCAATTACATGGATTTTAAATCTCCAAACAATGTTATCTTTTTTATAGTTTCTTATGATATATACAACATCATTAAAATTAAAGATTCCTTCCTTGGTCAGAAGTGAATCTTTAACAGTAATGTCACAAAATTCTTTGTCAGCCAATAAGTTATTGCATTGATTTAGAATTAAAAAAATTAAGCAAATATTTCTTATCATTTTTTCATATACAGAATAGCAGTTATTTAATTAATTCTATAGATATAAATAAATAACTCAATAAATAAGTAGTTTTTTACGATTTATAATTTTAAAGTCCACGATAAGTCCCTTATGATCATTTAAATTGTGTCTCAATTAAAGAATTCACCCAATTATTGAATCACGCGCTAATTCTTTGTGTGGGAAAATATATGTAGCGAAAGCGGAGGGGGCAGAAAGGCTCTCGTGGAACTTTAAGTACAAATTGTTGCACTGTGCGCTTTACTTAAATGTCTATCGAATGTCTGGTCAGCTCTATTTGTGTTTAATTATTACAGTTTACAAAATGTCGACTTAAGCCTAACTCAAAAGAACCCCTTTTGTGGGCTATAGTGTGGAATAGGGCACGTACTCTGTACTGTTGAGCTCGCGCAGACTTTCTATGTGTTCTAATACAATTGTATTAAGTCTCGCGCTGATTCTCTTTAGTAATAGTAAGTTAGGGTACACAACTTTACACAATACAAGTTAGGTTAACTTTATGAAACTTAAAAGAATAAATTTGCAATCTATATGAAATGTTTGTTTTAAAGAATAATTTTAAGAAATTTTAAGAATTTTGTTTAGTAGTTATTTCTTTCGCACCTTTTTTGTCGATAAGTTAATCGCTGTAATAAGAAATATGATTTTTCACAGTAAAACTGTTTAAATTTTAGTAAATATTTATTTTAATGGAGTCTGTCGTGAGTAGAAGAGTCTTATTTATATAAAATACAGTCATTAATGAATCGGTTTTCATGCAAATTCATACATACTGTATGACATATTCCATATGGTAAATATCATTAAAAGTATACTGTATCACAATTAGTTTGTAAATTGTTTTCCTTGTGTTAGATATTGTTTACTTTGATTTTAAGCGATTCTATATGAGTAAACATTATTTTAAAATATTATAAATTAGCAAATCTATCAAATATTAAACAAATACAATAACATAATTAATTGAAGTTGAGGGCAACTATAAAACCTTTATTTTTTAATTCATACATTCAGTTTATTATTTATTTTTAGATAAAAGTATTTTTAGATCTGAGCTTATTATGTGTAACAATATGTTCAACTACTAGTACTGGTATAATAGGAATTGTTTTATGCTTTGTGAACGAACATCATGAAAGAAAGCTCTTCACTAGCATTACATCTCTATCTTGAATTGAAATTTAATACTAAATTCAATTGATGTTTTCTTTTATAATAGTTATTATTTAAATCTTTATAATTATCTTAAAGTCAATATTTACATATAGATTTAAACTAATCTATTCCATCTATTCCACAAAGCCTTATAAACTCTTTTATTTTACTGAATACAGTACAATCTTAGTGATAGCATTAATCCTTCGGAATTATTATACTGACATTAAATCAATTAAAGTCTCAGAGTTTCTTTATGTTAGTTCGCATCAAAAGTGTTAAACTATTAAACTTCTTGAATAAATATGTTTTGTTTGTATATATTTCATGTCAATCCATAGTTTATATTTATGTTTGAATCGTTTATATTTCTTTCATTTTTGATGAGTTTGGTTTTTTATTTTATTTATAAATTAAATAATTATAACTTTTACCTAAAATATAAGATTGCAATAAAATTCATATAATTGTAAAATACATAATGGTTTAACTAAAGGAGAGAAACTTATTACAACATATTTCTTATTTATACTAAAATAGTGCAGTATAACCAAAGAGGATAACAACTGAAAACTTTACTTTTCTGTTAAAATTATAAACAAAACCTTAAAGTAGTTGTGCATAAGTGCAGTTTCACAAAAATGCATAGTTAAACATGATTTGATGCCTTAGTGAAGGAGTGGAAGATACCAAAAATGGCATGCAGTCATCTCCAGTCACTGTCAGGATATTTCCTTGCTATGAATCCATTAAAAAAAGTTTTAATGTTCAAAATATAACTTTGTTAGCGCCACAAAATATGAACCAATAAATCGAGTTAAAGTATATCGTTTTCTCAATCAAACCCAACTATTTCTAAATAGAATAAATCCTTAAGAAAACAGAATTTATATTTCAAAAAAATAAAACTCGATATCTTTATTTGAATTAGTTTTAAAATTGAACATAATTGAGAATAAATCGTTAAAACAATAGCGATACCTAATTATCTTATTGTTATAACTTTTAACAGAGTTTAGGAATACATTTAACATTTTTTTATTGGTGAGTTATGTTCAGGTCATTTTCAGTTAATTTTTTATTGGTTTGTTTGGATACAAATTATTCGTTTTTCGAAAAAATATGAGATTAAGTTTTAAGGCATATAAACATTTGCAATAATAACCATATAATTTGCTTCATTTTATAATTTGTTATAAATTGTTTGGTCAAAATAAGAAAGCGTCTTAAAAGGTGGCGTTTAGTAGTTAGACATGAAGCTTCTCTTGCGATCTTCATCTGTTTGAGAAGCGATGCATTTCTCTACTGAAACACAGACGTGCATTAATTTTAAGACATCCTCATCTTCGTTACTAAGGAGTGTTTCAAAGCTAAATTTGTGTGAAGCAGTAAATAGAGAAAAAAAGCTACTTAGTGTTTCAAAAATATTATTCTTCTGGATATATCTATAGTAATTCTCATTTACGCAATAAATTTTACAATATTAACATACAGTAAAAAAACTCTTTATTAGTTAACTTAAGTAAAGACTCTGGATTCGAGATTTTTGTGATTTTGTTTGAGTAACAATTTAAGTATTTTCAACAGCTTGTAAGTAAACTTTATTGTAATTGATTTTTATGTAAATGTTTTAATCTGGATATCAATTCACTGAATCTAAAGCGATTAAATTATAATATGTTAATACTATATACAGTAAAAGTTCGATATAACGAACCCTCAAGGGGTAAAAATTTATGTCCGTTAAATCGAGTGTTTGTTATATCGAATGGATTTCAGCTTAATTTAATATACGAACGGGATTCCGGTTACGTACGTTATAACGAGATGTTCGTTACATCGAGGTTCGTTATATCGAGCTTTTACTGTATTTGTATAATCTTTAAATGTTAATATTTGCTTCAATGAAATCTTTATTTAAAGAGGACGTTTCATTAAGTTTACATAGGCTTAAAACATGTGCAGTTATTCCCCTTAAAAATCCTCCTTAATCCTCAATTTAAGTTATTCAGTCAAATATTTTTAATTTTTTTTAAATCTTAATTATATTATTTTACAGTCAATTGATATAAAGTTTAAAAAACCAAAAAAAACATTTCATTATTGTGATATTTATATTAATAGCACTGTATTATGGATAAGTAGCTTGCATATTTATTCAAATTTTTATTTTTTATGAGAAATAATTAACTTGTAACGATCGCTCTATAAATTTTTGCTTCATCTATTACAATTTTGTTGACGTATAAATTTAAGGTTTAGTTCTTTAATATTACAGTTTAGGCCACAAATAGGATTGATTTTTTCTCTTTTAAATATAAACGAGATATTTATTCTATATTTATATCAAAACTCTTATTTTAGATAAATTTTTTAAACTATTTAGAGATAAAATAGCAATTTATTAAAAAGTGCTCTATTTTAAAAGCAAGGTTTTGAAAGTTCAATGCTATTATTGAAGGAATTAAGTTATTATTGTGTTTAACATGCATAAATTTCTAATGCTTAAGTCTATTAACTTGAATTTATTAAGTATTCTTATTTATTAAATAATAGAAATTTTTATTAGAAAATATTCTTAATTAAAATTAAATCTTGAATTAATAAAAAAAATCAAACCTCTGTAGGGACCATAGCGTCACACTTTTCAAGTTGTGATACTGTCGTATCTGAAATAGATTTGTTACAAAACTTGTTCTCAAACTCATTTTTAAAGCAACAAACACTTATAATAATAAGAAATAAAATATTATATTGGAGGAAAAATTGCATTTTAATCTTCTTATTAAAATTATTTAATAAGCAAAATAGTTGTCAATCTTTTATATTACAATATAATATATATCCATACAATATTTTAAATAACATGCAACTAAAGTATATCACAAGACTGTTTTTATGATTATTCAATAGAACTATTGAAAAGTTGTATTTGAGGACTTTTATTACATTAAAGTAAATAGATGCACTTACACCTTATGTTACAAATTATCAATAGATCAACAAATATAGATAAAAGAAATAATGTCACACCAAAAAAATTAAAAATTAATATTTGTTCAGATCTTTCAATAAATTAAATTATTATACCTGTACAAACACTTGTTGCCATATATTATAAATTAATAATGCTCTAAATAAAAAACTTAAGTCAATAATTTTTGATATTGTATTGATTTAAATTAGGGTTGCTAGACGTCCAGTTTTAACCTGGACCGTCCAGTTTTTGGGCTCTTTTTAAAAAAATACAGTGCTTGGTCC
>JAQGAM010000893.1:0-10857 GCA_034697665.1 Nanhermannia comitalis
AACAAAGTTAGTGTTCAAATCCCAGAAGCGCTTTAATTTTTTTCATTAAAATTTTTTTGGGATATTTTTTGTAATTACATTGTAAATGAACTTGTATTCACAGATTATTATCAAGACATGGATTTCTGTTAGCTATTGTACAATTAATTCGGGAAATACTAAAGAAAGAAAATTTTTGGCGGTAGCTTATTATGAAATGAAAGATTTTGAGCCTAAAGTTATGGTCATTCGTTCCGAATCCATGACTGATGACAATCTATATATTTCAATATCGAAGGACCCAAACGATTGGGACGATCCCAGTCTTTCCAATATAAGGAAATGGATTCATTCGACCTCTAATCTTACATATACTCGTAAACGGTCAAAGAAAACTGCGACCGGTTTGTTTCAATGGGGACTTAATTTGTGGATGACTGCAGTTCCTATCTATGATTCAAAAGTTGTTGGTATTTTTCAATTGAATACGATTATTGAAATTAATTTTACCGTTTTTCCTCATGTAAGATATGTTTTGCTTTGGTTTTATTCTTTGTAATATTATAAAGCTTTGAAAATTTTAATATTTAATACAATTAATTGATTTATAATATAATTAAAGGCATTGATTGGATTTAAGGAGTTCATGTATTTTAATTACATTCAAGGATCCAAATCTAAAGAATGGACTGCAAGAAAATCAATGACCCTTTTGATGATTTTACTATTATTAGCTTTAGTAATAGTGGTTCTTATTATGGGTATTATTATTTACATCAAGAATAAGTCAAAATCTGTTCAAAATAAAAACATAAATAAAACAAAAAGCACTCAAAGACTTAACAAAAACGGAAATTCAGTTCCAAAAGATAAACCGGTAAATCCATCGCTTATTAATCAGTCAAATATTGAATCAATAGAAAATTCTGAAAAAGAAAGTATGAAATCAAAGTTTGAATCCGTCAGATCTGATGAAAGTATAAACGAAAACCCAGTGAATAAGGAATCGACTGAAGAAAATGCAAATAAAGAAAAAGTCATCTGTCAAGAAAAGTTTTCAATTGAGAAAACGTAAAATATTCCTAAAAAAGACCCGATTTGAGAAACCAAAGTGTTTGACAAAATCTATTGATAAATAGTATATTTATTATTAAGTCTCTTATTTTAATATAAATTCTCACAACAGTTTGAATGCGTTTAAATGCTTATTATTATATTTATTAAACTTTTAAATATACATCAAATTTACTGAAAAGTTTACAAATTTAAGATGTGTTCATCTCCGGCATCTCTGTAACCAATATATTCTGGTCTTTCAGAACAACCCTTCTACAAAATATAATGTTAAATAAGAAAATTTTTTATAACCTTATCCTAACTTGAATTCAGTAATGGACAAACCCGGTTTATAGGAACTAATTTTTGATGCACTCAAGATGATGTCTGGTCTGGAAGAATGGTCTGGTCAATGACCAGGTTCATGATTGACCTTAAATTTAATTATGATACCATACATTAATGATAAGAATTTTTGATTTTATAAATCTCGTCTCGGTTTCGTGTAGTGCAGTTCAATCTCATCTCGAGACCTAGAGAGTAACTGTTATCTTAATCGTCTAAATATTGACTCTTTGGGTTAGGGCACATATTTTATATTAAAATATTTCAATTAGAAAGTATTCTTTTCATTTCAATTGTATTGTACTGTACATAGAGACAAGCTTTTTCGGGTTTAACCCGATTCGTCCTATAATTAGCAATCTTAAGCTAATAATTTTATCTTCAATCTAAAGCTGTAAACACGCAAAGCATTATTCGTGTTTTTTCTAAATTTCTTATAGTTAACACATTTAAACTCGTTTTTCTATTGCATTCTTTGTCATAAACTCGTTTTTTATTGGATTCTGCGAGATTTCTCACGAGATGAGATCTCATTCTCATCACTAACATACATGTCATACATGTGTCTATTTCGTTGAGTTTTTGTTCACAACACAAGTGTGAATCAATTTTGAGAACAAATTCGTATAATTTCTCACATTTTCATTGGTTTTAACATTTGTTTCTAATAATAAATAAATAATTCAAAGTATTGACTGAATTGAATCAAAACTTTATTACAAAGCGACACATCTTTTATTTCAAGATAAATATATTAAAAATAATGCTTTTGATTGAAAAATTAGGACTTTTTCTGTTCATTATTTTGTTCATTTGTTGAATTTTGACTTTCCTGCGGAACACTTGCACTTGTATTTGCATTTTCTTGCGTAGCATTCGGTGTCTGACCTTCTTGTGTCGCATTCTGTTTGTGACCTTCTTGTGCCACAGCAGTGAACCCTTTTCTCGCCTTTTTTATCTTTTTGAACAACTCCTCATTTTGAGCCATTTTTTCATTTGGTTGTCCGATTCCGGTTGGGAACGAGAGTAGTGGCAAATCAGTGATCTTCTCTTCGAATGTGGAGCCAATTTGAGTGGCGTCAACTCTTTCAATGTATTTATTCCAGGGCTGTTTGGATTGCCTTTCATTGACTGCTTTAATGCCATCATTGAGTCTCCAATACTCGCAATACTCAAACTTTCCTCCGTTCGAAATATTGAGGATAACAGTCCTTTTCTTTCTATAGTTCGGGTCTTTACTCATGTCATTAGTGATGTGCAACTCAAAGGGTAACAAGAATTGGGTCGACTTCAGGAATATAATTATTGAGCTCTTTTTGTTATCATTTTCTCTGATTATATGAGACTTCTTATAGCGATCGCTTCCCAACAGATTTGTGTCTTTGAACTTATCGTACAGTTCTTTACAATTATATAACTTGAGTTCAGTGTCATCGCAGAGTCTGAACAGTATGTCTGCGTCCACATAAACAAAGGCCCCCTCTTGGAAAAGAGTGAGGTTCTGGTCATGAGCTATCTCTGTGGTGGTAGTGATAGAGCCGATGTCATACATGAGAAGCGCCGTATTCTTTCCCACGTAAAGGCCCACAAACTTTCTCTTTGAACTCGTTTTGATGTCGTTGTCGTAGACGTACCCAAAATTCAATTCAGTGAAGCCCTGAATATTGCTTTTGTCTGATCCCACATATCGTGTCCAAAGTCGTCCCCGAGTTATCTCATCCGTTGTAATCTTCATCCCACAGATTACTCCATTATCTGATTCACTAACTCGGGGCAGAAAACTGGTTAACGGCGCATATGATTCTTCAGGAGCCGGCACTTTAGAGTTGTTATACATCATTGCATATGAGTTAAAGCCTACAAAAGACCTGTGATTAGCCATAACTGCATAATACCCGAAGACATCCACTTTTGCCAACACGTTGTTTACGTTTTTAGACAACAAATCCTGTAAATTAAGAATTCCTCCCATTTTTGAGTAAAACTTATTGTTCTTTCTTTCTTTACAAACAGTCTTTTTGTCAGTCAAGACGATAGTCGATTCGTTCTCTCCCTTGGAATTCTTGAAGACTTGTCGCACCGCATATCTGGTCACAAATCGATTCAAACTTTTTTCGAAGCCATATCTTCCGTAAAATATTAGTGACTGTTATCGAATGCTAAGTCAGTGTCCTTTGAAGTCGAATTTGTTAAGACTCTAATGTCTGACATTTCAGTTAAAAAACGAATATTTTTAAAAAATTGAATTTAATTGATGTCATATTTTCATTATTGTTAATGCGATTACAGAGTTATATAAATTTTCAATTGTTTAATGTAAAAAATATTTGTAATGCAAAATTCAAATTTCCAAATGTTTGAAACAGAAATAACTGAACGGATTTTAAGTTCAATATTTATTTAAACTAAATTTGTTTGCCTTAAAAATGATACAAAGCTTTAGTTTAAGAAAACCTCTGATAAATACTTTGTATTATATTGAAAGTCATATATTCCATATGTATGAAAAATTTTATTCTTAAGACTAATATAAATAATCTATATTTTAGCCAAACGACCAGCTTTTGCATCACTGACAGCTCCCCACAAGTCAAAGACAAAATCATCGCTAAATCCAAATTCTTTTAAATCTGAGTCATCAATAGCCACCACAAAATCATGTGGATTAGCCCTCTCTCGACCCAATTCCCATATCTCTGCCGCTAAATCGTTATCATTAATACCCATAAAAGATTCGAGTAATGAATTGATTCGATCCAAACCAGCTTTGATTACTTCTGTAGGCATGGCTTCGACTACTGGCGGACCTTTTTTTCTTATTCGCAATGTTTCACGACCTGATCCTAATGGTGCTGAAGGGGATGACTTTCTAGAGTCACCTCGAGGTCCAATGCTTTCTATAGAAGTCAATGAAATTTTAGTGGTAAGAAATGTTGTTTTGTAAAAAAACTTGTGTACTCACGAAAACCGTTATTGAAAGGTTCAATCAATCTGATTGTGAAAGTTGTTCCTATCTGTATATCTTTAAGAGCTTTCGCCACTTCGAAATGTCGTAATCCAACCATATTTTTGTTATCGATTTTTTCGATGTGATCGCCGGCCTATTAAAGTAGAAAGTATTTGCTTACGAGTTAGTTCATCATTGCTTAACATCAGTTTTTGTTAATTTCAATTTTAAAAGTTTGAGTTTGAATTTGAATCGCTAAATAAGATCACTTAAAATGATTTTTTATTATTCGCTAATTTTTAAAATTTTGACATAAAGTTAAAAAAAGTATAATCAATATATTATATTAAATATTGAGTTTAATTTATTTATAGAGACACATCACTAACTAATTTTTGAAATAATTGTGTGTATTAATTAAGTTAATCTAAAGCAGGGGTACCCAAATGGTAGATCGCGTAACTTTTTTGTTTAACATTATTCCTATGGAAACAATAAAAGTTTAGCAAAAGAATATTCAAGCGATTAAAGGATGTTTGCAAATCTTTAATCTAAAGCATAGGTCAATCAGAGGTCTATGAAATATCTGCTCAATTAAGTTATCAAAAGACTTCCTTAAACATTAAATTTAATTTTTATATCCTTAATATCAAAACAAGAAAAAATTTTGTCCTTAAGTATATCCAGAGCTAAATTATAATAATAATAATAATAATAATAATAATTTTATGGCCTTCTGTTACGGTTAACAAACCTGCCAAATATGGTTTAACTATTTATTATTTGTTTTAAAAATAAATTAAGGGTTATTTCAATTAACACTAAATGATAATCAAATGATCGAAAGATGAACTTTTTTCATACCTCAATAAATTTGATGTGATGGGCAGGACTGCCTTCTTTGACTTTTTTGATAAAAGCATAACCATTTCCATTATCAGTTATCGTTAATCCAAGATATTCCTCAGTTTTAGTGATTTCTACTTCTTTTCGCTGTCCTTTCCTGTGAACAAACATGAAATCTTCTAAACCTATTTGGCCGCCAAGAAGTTTATCCATATCTACTTTGTGTGTGTTTAGTGTGCAGTAAAGGATCTAAAAATATTTACAGGCATTTAGAATATTATTTAATATTAGTTATTAAATTGAGTGAAAATATGGTAAAATTCTCTGAGCTCTTGACCTCGACTTCCAGTTTTTTATGAATGATAAATATAAGCAAAGATAAAAATAATTTGTTTAACTTTTTTCAATTTTGAAAAATTGAATATAATTCTGCTAAAGATTGAGAAAATTAAACTTTTATTTGATATAATTTCAATATTACTCTCAAGATCTTTCTGAACGTGAGTGACAAATAAACTACTGTAGAAATAAATAAACACTTTTATAATAACTTCAAAAAAGTTAAATAAGTCAATGAAATCCTATAGTTATTAATTAAATATGTTATCAAGAATTATGTTATTTTAATTAGTTATGTAATAATCAGCTCCAATAAAAATATGTTAACTTTTTACTTGATTTTTTTGACTGAAAAGAACAAAATTTGATTTAAAGTTACTTTTTTATCTCAAACTTTTTGCTATACGTGTATTATATTTAAATTTCAAAATATTACTTATGCGAAAGTTATGATTATTTAATAGTTATTTAATAGATTCTCGAACTAATATTTATTTTTTTTTTTTGTATAAACACAATTTAATCTTAACAAAAGTGATCAAATAAAAGAAATTTAAAGCAGATGTCAAATAAGAGTTCGTTTAACTAAAACCAGGAAATGGAGCAGTTATTATATAAAAATTTAAAAAATATTCAGCCATGCAATGATGGACTTGACATCCGTCAAAAGCAGTCCATTCACATACCAGTACTGTTAGTAATGAACTAGACATTAAGTCATTTATATAAAACCTAATTGAACACAATTCAATTGTTAGCCAACCTAATGCATATCACTTAATACTACTGTGAGTCTGGCTGTATTTTACTTGTATAGAATATTTGATAAACAAAGTTCAGACCATAACATGAACTTGAATTCACTTTTTATAATTTCAATTTTCATCCTTCCCTTGACGTTTGAATTTTATGAATTTATTTAAGAGTAATATTTTTATTTTTATAATAGAATCTACACTCAAATGCACAACAGTAAAAGATAAGAAATTTTCTTTTTTATGTTCTGACTTTCATTTGTATTTCACAATCTTTAACACTACGGAAAAGACGAAAATCTGTAAAAACCAAAGTATGTGTATTATACTGTATATTGTTTCTATATGCTTATCATTTTAAGCCTAACATTATTTTAGTTTACATTAGCATTTGATATTTTATAAGGAACTGCATTTAAACCAAGTCAATTTTCAAAGCTCTACACAATTTTTAATAATTTTCTTATATTTTATTAAAATTATTAAAACTTGTAATAAAACAATAGTTACAATTACTACTGTATATTGTATTTTCAGTGTCACTTAAGAATCAATTTTTGAAAAAATATGGGAATTCTTGCCTTAAATAATAATACAGACAACTTAATTGCTTTCATTTGGGTAACATTAGTGTGATTTCAAGTATAGAATGCAATAATAGTTTCTTCTGAAACGATTTCAATGCAAAATGTTTGAGAATAATTACCAAATCTAAAAGAGCTGTTATTCTCAATTAAAAATCCTAAAGTGTTTGAAAATAACAGTAACCCCTAAACAATCTCATTACTGACAATCTGCTATCTTCTCAATCTTAAAAGACAGTAACATTGACTTTCACGCGTCAATAGAAACACTTTAAAACAGATAATTAAATCCTTGAAAAATTTAAAACATAAGTTTATCTCATATATTGATAGTATGTATTACAGGTTCTAATAATACTCTAAGAAATGTGTCATTAATGAAAGTAAGTTAAAACAAAACTTATCGACTGTGAAACCCCTTTTCAAGCGTAAAATATAAATTTGTTTTTTCTCGTTAACCAAAATTTCTATAAATGTAAACCTAAAAAATTCTTAAACTATGTGCCAAACTATTTTTAAAATAGGTGTCAATTTTATTTTGCAAACTCAATTTTATGGTTATAAAATATTTTGATTGTTTGCTTTCTTGCTTTATTAATACCGGTAGAAAAATATTTTATTTTTAAGTTTTCTTGTTTTGTTATTTGAATGGAACAATGTTTAGCTGAAAAAATAACTCAAACTAATGCACTCAATAATAATACTGTTTGTAATGATAGGTCAGCATATCTTAAAAGCATACTTTGATTTATTATCTGATAGTTATTTTAATTTTCACTCACTATAAGATATTTATAAATTTTATAAAAATAGGATTTTGCATAAACTTTGTCAACATTTTTGAATCACATCTAAATTTAGATATATTTAAAAAAGATAGGTTGAGAGCAATTCAATGGTTAAATTTTTAAGGTATTATATATATGAAGCTTATGCTGATCAGCCTTTTTTATATATAGTAAACCTATTTGAGAGAAAATAGTTGAAAAATACAATTATTTATTTAATGTGGAAAACAAGTATAAACTCATAAAATCATAAAAGAATAATAATAAGTATGAAATAATCTTTTGGTTTAGAATTTTGTTTCAGAGAATTCAATTCAACAGAATTTCTAATTTCTGCATCTTTACAAACAATGAATTATTGTTATATTTTATTGTTATGATTAATTCAAAGTTTGTAATTTTGCAATTTTTAGCGACACTGATAAAAAATTTCTTGTGAAATGTTTTTTAACAGGTTTAGTAAGTCATCATTTAATTAGAATTCAAACTTAATCTTATCTATAAATAGAAAAGTAAACTCGATTTAACACATTTCATATCACGGTTTTATTGTTCATTGAATCATAATTTCGTTTGATATGACTTCAAATCCTAAAACTCATGTTTTTTTTATTCATCTGACGTATAAATATTTGACAATAAAGAGGTTCACAATTATTAAGATATTTATAAGATGAATGACTTTAACATAAAGTTAAAATATTTTTTATAGAAAATAAAGATTTTTACAAAAATTAATAAAAGTTTATCCATCAATAAAAAAATTGATTGCATTAACTTTGAGGAATACGAAGTTAGTTTTAGTATCAGTTCATTGCAAAGCATATGTTTAAGTTTAAATATATTTAATGATTTGGGTTCTATTAATTATAAGTAGAATTATTCAAATGCATAATTATTTTCTCCCATTATCTTAAAATTATTTTAATGCTATTCCACTATACAATTACTGGTATTTCATATGCCATTAAAGTAGAGCTGATTAATGGTTAAACTTATGTTTAAGTGAGTTAATGGGTTTCACTATAGCAACATTACCAGTAATTCAATACAAATAAATTGAGGCATAGATTGTGAGTCAATAACAATTAACATTTTAAAAGCTCCTTAAAAATCGAAACATTATTTTCTATTTGACTATTATCTCAATTTCTAAAAATCTAATCGCAACAAAAAATTTAAATAGAGAAGTAAAACACAAAAAAGTTTTTTCGTAACACAGATTTCCTGATACTGTATAAGTACTGTACCAGTTATACTGCAGTTATAATACCTGTACAGTATTATTAGCATATATACTAATATTAGGTTTATAATTATTTTTTGACTTACTTCAGACGCAGGAATGTTGAAATTCTCAGCAATTTTCTCATAAAGCTCTTTCATGTTAGTAAATCCTGAGACAGGGGCTGTATGACTGCCTTCGGCTAATTGGCATTGAAATATTAGTTTAGGTGCTTGAGTACGAGGTTTAGGTCCATTATTATTATTTTCTTGCATATTATTTTCATTGACTTTATTTACATTTTTATTTTTTGTTCCGTTTATAGGCAGCTCATCTTCGGGTGACTTTTTCTTGCCTCCAAATATAGGCATTTCTTCTTTGAATACTTTAATCAAATTTAAGTAAATGTTTTTGAACTATATTTGGCTGAACGTAAAATTCAAGTAAGAGTTGATTATAACATGAGATAAATAATATCTTTATTATAGTTAATAATATAATAGAAACATAAAATTTAATGAAACTTTTTATACACAAAATTCTTCAAATCGCTTACTGTATAATCACTTTCAGTCAATATATTGTATATAAGTTTTTAAACTCGAGAATTATTTTTATTGTAATAAATGCAGAATAAATGAACTTTAATTGCTTGAGAAAACTTTTTTTCAAATAAATAACTCTAGAGTTCGGAAACCGTCCACTTTATGCTTTGGCACACCTATTATTCTGAATAACAGAGACGTATATAAAGTACAATAAAAACTTTTCTGTTGTTAACTTATTTCAAACCGTGTCCTGCGATGCGTGAAAGCACACCTGCGCACAGGTAATGCATAATACAAATATATGTAGCTTTTATTTCTAAAACTAGTGTAAGTTATATCATATATGTTTTGAAGTGAGTCCAACAGATTGTAGTCATGGTTTTGAAGTTTTACTGCATTTTCAAAGCATTAAGAGATCTGAGTTTTTGAATAAAACTTCTTTCACTTAATAATTACTTTATATTAAATATATAAGAGAAAAATGAAACAAAACGTGTTAACACATAATTCTTATAAAATTCTTAAAATTTATACTAAATTTATTAACAGTTTAATTAAATTAATAAATACTCTTTATTTAAAATTGACAATGGATTAGAGATTAATCAGAGAATTTATTGCACTTCTGAACTATATTTGGGAAATATATACTAGTGTTGTATCAGTTCCAGGAACTGGAACTGGAACTGAAATTAAGAATTTGAGTTCCAGTTCCAGTTCTTGGAACTATAACTGGAACTCAAACTATTTCAGTTCCAAGAACTGGAACTGAAACTCAAAGAAATTTTTATCAGGAACTGGAACTAGAACTAGAACTAGAACTCAAATTTATTTCAGTTCCAATGTTATAGAATAGATTTTTTAGGTTCCAGTGTTTTAAGCATTTAAGTTTCATAATTGAACTTTTAAACTCATAATATATGTCCAAATATAAAAGACTCACTACTATTACTCTACTACTCATAACACTAATATCCCTGACATATCAATATCTCCACAATATATAAACATAATCTTTCCCATAACTAACTGTATATTTGAATAAAGAGTTTTTTTTTGTATTCATAATGTGTTTAATTTATTAAACTACTATTTAAAATGTGTCCTAAGATGTGCCATTGTCTACAACCCAAGCTCTACCACTAAACCCCACGACTACATCCGGCAGTAACTAAATTCCTAAACCAGAAACTGGAATTGGAACTCAAACTAAAATTTTACAGAAACTGGAACTCAAACCAAATTTTGCAGGAACTGGAACTGGAACTCAAACCAAATTTTGGAACTGATACAACAGTAATATATACTGTACAGAGAAATATATGATTGACAGCAATCTATTGATTAATAATTCTTAAGTGATTTAACTTTTTTTTGACTAAATATATGGAATTTTTATTTTTAAAAATTATATTCAGAAAAATGTTATAAATTTTGTTTTTTGA
>JAQGAM010000894.1:0-10856 GCA_034697665.1 Nanhermannia comitalis
ATATTAGTCTCATATTTGCCATTATTTCGATTATTATTATTATTATATATTTTATTAATTAATTTATTGGTTGTTTTCAATTGAGTTTTTGCTTACTATTCAATAATTGAATGCGATATTGATATTACTTATGATAATCTCATTACTTATTAATTAGAAGTTAATAATGAGATAAAAACTTAATTTTATTTTTATTAGTTTTTGTAAAATAAATATTAATATAAATAATATATTTATTTAATTATTAATATAATTATTGATCACAAAATCGATAATAAATGCGAAACAAATTTAAAGCGATTTCAAGTGAATTAAGGAATTAATAGATTTATAAAAATTGTAAAAATGTTTTAAACTATGAACAAAATGATTTCAAACGCAAAACACATTTGATATGAAAATCAGTTATTATTAATCAGTTATAATAAATATTATAATGTGCTTATGTCTTCACTATTTGCAGATTTACTATAATTTTATTGTTTGCTTTGATGTCAATATTCTTTCAATGATCGGATGTTTTCTTATCACTTTAGAGATCACTAGAATCGGGATTTTCCGGTTTCTTTCATTAGGCTTAGGCTTAAAGGTTGGAGGCATTTGTCTATTGATCGTTGGGTTGTGATCGTTGGGTTTTGGTGTTAACGATCAATGATCGATCATTTTTAGAAAAAAGATCGATCATATATACGGTCATATTTTGATTTTTTTATTCATGAAATTTAATACAAATTTCTTGCGAAAAAATTACATAATTAATTAAATGACAGTTGCTTTTCAAGAAAATTATCTTTTTCTTATATATTAGATCTAATTTTGCACCATATTTAGTTAGAATTTGTCCAGTAGCGCTAGCATTGTCAAATTTACTAAATTTTCTCTAGAGCAACAAAATTTAGAACTAAATTTATTTTTGACTTTTAGTATACAGATACAGCAAAATATCAGAGTCTTCATCGAAAACAATAGGTTCTCGACATCTCGACAATCTATTATCATATTCGACATAATTTAACTTTGAAATATCAAAATCTTTCAAATATTTTCTAACAATATAGTGTTATATTCAATTGATAGAAATTTTTGAACTATTTCATTTTTTAATCTATTTCCTATGAAAGGTTTACTAAATTTTCTCTGAAGACATTAAATTTAAACAAAATTTAGTAATAAAGCTAGTATAAATTTAGTATAAATTTAGTAGAGGTAAACAATCCTGTGTGCTTTAAATCATGTGATGCGCACAAGCATTCAATTGTGTAAAAGAGTGATCGTAAATATCGATCTTAGGTAAAGTTGATCGATCAGCTCCGATCTCTATACAGACAATCGATGATCGATCACATCCCTAGTTGATCGCTAAGACTTTACTATCTTTTACATAAGTTTTATTATTCTAATAATTATCGATTTAAAACAGACTACACATACACAGTCTGTCACATAATTTTCAATTTAAGAGATTATTTCAGAAATAAAAATTAGTTTTTTATTTGATAATTGATATGTATATTGTTGTTCTCTAATTATTATTACCGAAATTTACAGCCTTTTTGAAATATGGTACCACTAAAACCACTAAACTTTAGTGTACGACCTATAATGTTGAAAATTTAGATTGCTTTGTTATAAACTTAATGGTAAATAGAGTGGTATTCAATAAATTAATTCAATTTCTATGTAAAAAATTCATAAAAGTTTTTGCGCAAAAATTGCCTAAAAAACGGCGATTATTCAAAAAAGTCCTCATTTTTGTGACCAATTGTTTGCTCTGATTTCATAATTTTAGTACAGATTTTAGTATTTTTAGTTTCGATCATTGAAACCATTTAAATCATTTAAATCATTTAAATCATTTAAATCATTTAAATCATTTAAATCATTTAAACTATTATAACTCCCGTTTGTGCCCAACTCTGCTTTAACAGTTTATGTGCATTTAAAGGTTTAACAATAATTACGTTACATATATTGTATGTAATTTTCGTACATTTTTATATTAATGTAGTTCTAATACAAACATTATTTTTAAAAGCATTGGTTTTAAACTTTTAAATTGCTATTTAAATGGCAAACAAATAACACGTGTTTATGGTGTTTATGAGTCGGAGTTTTATTTTCTTTGAACTGATAATTGATTTGATTTGTAATTTACATTTATTTACATTTATTTACATTTATTTATATTTATGAGTATTTATAGAGTCATTCATTTGACATAATTTGACTCAATTTGTATTTCATTAATATCTTATGTAAAACACTAAACACTGAGAAATGGAATCAACCGATGATTCGCTTATTTTAAATATATTTAAATCCGATTACAAGAGACTTAAAAATTCAAAATATTCAAAAGATTTTAATAATAAAACAACGATAAGTAGTGAACAATATGTGAACTTAAATGAGACTAAAAGTGAGCATCAATTGAATGCTTTGGAAGACACAGAACCGGACACACACTCAAAGAGAAGACAAACAAATAGAAGAAGTCATGAAAAAGTGAATTCAAAATATGGTTTTGAAAGACAGCAAAAGTTTATGTCTTCTCTCTTTCAAAACAATCCCGAAATACCACGAATTCGTTTGTATGGCATTTAAAACATTATTTTATATTAATTTTAATTAAAAGTTTTTAATGCTTTTTCTGCTTTAACTGATTGAAGAGTTGACGCCAAGTCTGTCACCGAAGAAGTATTTTCGCGTCACACCTATGAAGAGCTGGAATTACATCCGTATCTCATTTCTTGCTTAAGAGATCGCTTCTCAATAACTGAGACCACAAGTGTTCAGCAAAAGTCAATACCAGTGTTAATGAGTGGTAACGACGCTCTTATCAAATCGATTACAGGTTCGGGTAAGACATTGGCGTTTGCGATACCTGTCATGCAGTCTTTGCAGGCAATTGAACCCAAAATTACGAGATGTGATGGCATTCATGCGCTCGTAATCGTCCCCACACGAGAACTGGCGGTTCAAAGCTTTGAGTGCTTTTCAATCTTATCTCAAGTATTAAATTATAACAATTTTTGAAGGGTCTGTTCATTTGACCGACAATCATATGACCGAACAACAAATGTGGCAAACTTTTTAATTCTTGTTAATTAAGTCACAATTAAATGAAATGAGAGGCCATTTATATGTAAATTAGGCCGAGGATTCCGAATATGATTGAGATTTTTATCTAATTCTAGAATATTTTAAGATATTTTACTTCAACTAAATTTTTATATTGAAATTTTTTCAATATTGCTAATATCTCAAAAGGTAAAATGATTGTCAGTCAAATGAACTAGACCCAGTTAAACAAATGACTTGTAAGTTATGAAATCAGGTAATAAATTATCTATTAAGTAATGGATACTGTAAATTAGCAGAAATTAATTATAATAGAATTTAATTTTATAAAATAATATAATAGCAAAAATTTATCTGTTTATTTATAGAGAACATTTATAAACACAAAATATTTGATATTCAGATGTCTGCATTTCTAACATCATACACAATATCTTCATATTTAGACATGAAATAGACATAAATCGACGAGAAGGCAAACAAACACCAAAGCGCACAAATTTGATATAAGTTACCAACAAATACAATAACAGCAAACATCATAATAATAACTATTATAGAGTAGGCGACAATTATAAACTTTCCATTAATAAGTGCCCCATAAATACCAATCGACGACAATATTGTACCCAAATTAGCGATCGAACAAAAGAATAATAAAACTCTTTGTGATTCACGTTTGCTATTGTTGTCCAACTCATTATTATGACTATTGCTGTAGAATAGTATCAATGATCCAAAGAATAATACAATGGAAACGGCTAATAAAAAAACTTGTGCTAAAATAAATAGCCATTTAATGGTTTGAAACAGAGTATAATAATGTCTCATTGTTTTGAAAGACTATATTTGAATAAGTGATAGGATTTATGTTCAATACTATCGAATACTATAAGTAAAGTTGGAATCCTTGAAGCGTTTAATTTTTTGTGTCATGTTAATTATTTCGTGGCTAACCTTCAAATATCAATTTTAATTATAGTTTATTGTTTTAAATAAGTTTAATAAGAAAGTTGAATAATAGAAAGTGTTGTTTTATTTATTTTTGAATTATGTCTAACCTTAAAAACTTATATTATGGTTAACCTAAAAAACTTGAAAATATGAAATTATGAAACTATCCATCACTTGAAAATTGTTAGTATTTACCATATTTTTAAGAAAAGCTTTGAAAAAACTTGTTTTATCTTAAGCTAATTCAAGCTAACAGTCAAATGAGATCTAATGACATAGTTGTCAATAAATGATATGTCGATTAAATGAGGTAATCGTTAATAATAATACTTAGTCTGCTCTCTATTACTCAAAACTGCCTCAAGTTTTCAATCAAATTAAACCAGTATTTGTATCATATATTTAAAGGAGCGAATAATCAGTTTACATACAGGTACAAATTGATTTTTAATATAATACAAATATTTATAGCAAAAAAAATTATTTATCTCATTCTGTAAATATGTTTAAAATATAAGTTATCGCCTGACAGTTGATTTAAAAGATAATTTGCTTCCAATTACTACCGATTGAATTAGAAATTATCCGTAATATTAAATCATTGATTTCAAGGTAGACAACAAAAAGAGTTTAATTATAAAATGATAATAATTCAAATTTTATGCAAATATGTATAGAACAAAGTTTTGTAGACTTAAAAGTTTAATCAAACAACTGAATAGATTTATGAAAAGGTGACTTCTTTTGGTCTTCCGAGCCTCTGAACGCCCCAACGATTCAAAATGATTGCAAAAATTATTGACAATATGATCGCTGCTATTTCGAGTGCAACCAAATAATAGTTAGATGAAACTTCCGGTAATGTTAAGCCAATATCCGGTAAGAAAATACCGGATAAAGCGAACACAAATATCATACAAGCACTGAAGATAACCTTAAATTAAATGGAAATTAAAAGCATGAATGATAAAAAAAATTCTTTCTGTATAATAAAACTACTTAACATGAATTATTTGAATAAAAGTATTTTTTACAGAAATATTAACATTTTTTCAAAAATAACATTAACAATAATTATATAAAAATCAAAGAAAAAACGAAATCTATATTACAAAAGAAAGAGTTCAAAGAAAGTCCATTTAAAGTCTTGCAAAACAATTACTAACTGTTATTTAATTGAAAAACTAGGATAAAGACTATATGAATAATTAGTTATTATATTTTTACCAAACAAGGATTGATCCAAATTGTGCCAATGATTCCGGCGCCAGAAAAGATTGCGGCCATCATTGTTATAACGACCCAAATAATAAGCGAAGTTATGTGATTCTCCTTTTTAGACGACTGGGTTATCCCAAAAATATGCTGATGTCCATCACTCTTATGTGTCAAATGTGTCTCTCGCGCCACATCAATGTCATCCCCGATCGCATCAATTGATATAATAAAATAATATGCACTGATTACGAATAATATTATCAGTACTATCACTAATAGTACACGAACTATAGTCAGCGGTATACTTGACTTATAATTTTGTGCCATTTATTTAGTAAACTATAACAAGAGCTCACTTTAATTAATAAAACTTTTATGCACAAAAAGTAACCCTTAATACGAATATTTTGTTTTATTAATTATTATTATTGAAATAAAAAGTAAAACATTTAAGCTTTGATATAATTAAGGCTAATGCAAAAGTTTATAAATAGATATATTAAGCTATTGTCTAAATATTTCATAAGCAGGTGTTTTAAACCTAAAAATGTATCGTTGATTATAATAAACCTATCCTTTTAGTAAATTCTACGACTTGAGAATCTTTTAAGAGCCACTTTCATCTGTAGGTGTAATAACTTGTTTCACTTGAGGATGTTTTCGTACTTACAATGAGAAAAAAATGAAAATTTATACCAAAAGGCATTATCTTTAATAAATATGATATTTACGAAAAATGTTAATAAAAACTTCAAATCTATATTAATTTTCGTGAAGCTTAAAATAAATTTCACCCTTGATTTCAATGTCATCAAAATGATACAATTTTCTTATACACCTGGAAGATATTTTGTTTGTTTCCTTAAAAACTTAGGTTTTTAATTTAAAATAAATTAAATTAAAATAAAAATTTAAATTAATAAAAAAAAATTTATTATACAGTATTTGCTGCATCTGGTAGTTACTGATTTACTGTATAAAGTTATTAAATTATTTCAACACTTGTTAAATAAAAAAAATTATACTCAGAGCAACATTTTTTGTCAATATTATAGTTTTTAACTGACAAATATTCAGAATTTGCATTAATTATAAACGAATTCTGCGATTAAGGACACAGTATTGCGACCACACATGAAAAATAAAAGCTTTGATGATTTCATGCGTGACACAACCTTTTATAATACCTCAATAATAAAAACCACATCCCCTGTTTTGGTCAAATGAAGAGAAGGGCACTTTTTGCAGGGCGTATATCAGAGTGAAAGCACTGATCAGAATAATTTATGGTTGAAACTATTTTTTTAAAATACAAATTACTTAAGTCGGCAGATGTTTACTACAAGTGAAAAAAATAATACTTCACTTCACGTTTGTTGCGTTAACTAGTGTCAGGAAGTTTTAAATAAGTTTCATACACATTGAACTTTTTGTTTTTAAAATTTTAGTTTTTTTTCAATTATTAAGCTTTGATAATATTCAAAAGATATTTTTTGTTTATTTTTTTCTAAATTAAATTATTTGTAAGACTTATTCAACATTCAAAAGAAAAGTGGTTTTAAAAACAAAGAAAAATAATTACTATTATATTATTAATTTCAAAATTATTACTAAGATTTCTGAATCAAAATTTACTTATTTATAATGAGTTTTCGCTTCAATTTTATGTTATCATTTGAATGGGTTATAGTCACGAATAATCTATAAGTCCTTCAAAAAAATATCTAATTAAAGAGAGGGTACAAATACTTTATATATCAATAGAGTATAATAGTAATGAATTTGGAATAAAATTTTATTATGCAATTTGGCGAACCCATAAAAAGACTGCATATTGTTAACGCAATTAATTTTTTCTTTTTATGCAAAAACATAAGTTTCAAACTTGTGTAATGTTCTCAAACACGACTAAAAATTTGGCACATTATGAATATTAAACCAAAATAGAACTCTTAATAAACAAAAAAGGTTTAAAAAACGAGTCAAATTAAATAATTGCAAATATGAAAAGAGTTAGAATTTTTCGTCAATCTTTATTATTATTATTATTAATTTCTACATAAAGTACTCCAAAGTAGCAAAACAAACGATAATTTATATCAAAATTATTTTTTTCTGAACATTTTAGTCATTAAAAGAGTCATTAAAAGTTGACTTAAAGGAGTTATAGAATGAACTTTAAAAACTTTTATAATTATCAATAGATCTAACAGTCATTAATACAATACTTAACACAACTGAAAATCATTTATTAAAAGCCAACTTTTAGGGGAAAAAACTCAAATTAATTAATATAACTCATAAATAATAACTCAATTAGAAAAAAATACAAACAAAAAAAAATTTTACCAACGAAAGTAAATTGAGAGCCAATCAAACTCGAACCAAAAATATTTATGAGAAAAAATAATAATAATAACCAATAGAAAAAAGCACTTCACGAACTAATGAACATTAATAATCATAAGGTATATAATTCTAGTGGCAATTAATAGATGAGTGAAAGTTTATAATAATATCTTAAGCTGCAGAGTGTCCCTGTTTTATCATGAAAGCGAAAACATAGGCCACAATGGCTGACCCAATCCATGGTATCAGAAACAATAGCTCGTTGGACAGAAAAGTACCAAGAATGATGAGCACTGTTTGAATAATAGCGAAGATGAGTGTGTATAAGAAGTGCTCCTTATAAGCGCCGAACAGTCCAAGGATGGTGTTGGCAGCGATCAAAGCTGTGGTTATGGCGTTGTTTATATTGGCCTTTCTGTTATAATCATTACGATTGATGGCCAGCAATGCCTGGACGAAGAACACCAGCATTAATACTAACACTATGATGAGAAATATCATCAAAATTATTTTGATAATCGAGTACAAGTTTGCCATTTCTTCTCAAATGGGTGTCGGCTCAGCAGAAAAGCGTTTATTAACTTTTGTCAAAACTTTTTTGCTCAAAAATAAAGGAACTTTACTTAGAAAACAACTCAATTCGCAGAAAATAACTTTATTACAGTTATCGACGCGTTTAGAGATGCGCTTTATTTAGAGCTAAGCGTTTCAAACGTGAGTCTAAGGGTGAACTCAGAAACTTTTTCGCACTCAAATGGAAAATATTTTGAACAGTTGTACCCTAGAAAACAAAATTTTTCTCTAATGGGGTGTGTTTGCCATTTGTTTAGTTAACTAACTTACTTGTCTTGTTTTTAGAAACGGATAGTAATATTTGGGTCCGCACTTTTCAACCAATTGGGAAGAGCGCCGCTTTGATATTGCCCTAAAAGCATTTTACATCACTAAACATACAGTACAAACACACTTAAACTCTCACTATTTTCTGCTTTCGGAAATAGTAAAGTACTGAATATTCATAACACCCAATTATAATGAGGATTTGGTTTGTGTTTTTTTAACGCTTACGTAACCGTTATTTTTGTTGTTCGTTTCTTTATTAGTCACTAACTTTAGCAGATTATACATTAGTTTACTTTTCTTCTGTTATCTAATCATTTATTGTAAATTAAGATCTGATAGGCTTTTATAGCTTTTAAACTCATATCATGTCAATCATCACTTAATACTACTAAACTGCTAATAAATATTTGTTTATATGAATATTTCAAACTATAATACTGTTTTACGTGTGTTTTTGTAATTTATAACTTTTTATTTGCTTTGTTTTAAAAGTATTTCAAGAATTTCTGCAATGTTTCGAAAGATGTTATCGAATAATTTATTGGCTTTGCTGTAACTTATTTTATGGTTATTCATAACCCAATTATTATAATTGGTTCAATCGATTATCTCATTAATAATAGATTTATTTAAAAAATGTTTTAGCCGTAAACTGTATTCTTATTATGCAAATGAAAATGTCCATAAGTGTTTTGATTAGGATATTAGTTAATGAAACAAAGTTGAAAAATATGTCATCGCTATAATATTTGATCATATTTGCTAAAATTCAAGGATGAATATATTTATTTTAGTTGTTTGCAGATATTATTTTAAGATTAATGTCCAGAATTTAATGTACGGTATTTTTAAAGTATTCTCAATGATGAATAAGTACTTAAATATTTGCACATTGAGGTAAAATAAATTGTAAGCATCTGTAGGAAGAGCTTTATAAAGAATTTACTCAATTGCTTTCACTATGTTAGAGACATATTTTATGAAAGTTTGAATTTTCACTTGAAAAATGGCTCAATTAATATATGCTTTTATGAAAAAAATAGTTTAATATTCATTTTCCACAATAACAAAAAATTTTATAAATATTTTGCAATAAAATTTTTGAAAGCTGATCAAATAGTGTAATATTTTATGCTAAAAACAAACAAAAAAATATTTGCATTAGTTCACCAAATGTTGAAATCATAATTGAAATAAGAAACTTAAATAAATTGTGAATAAGTAGTAATAAATTTAGATAAATAGCATATGCGGTAAATATTATTCTTTTTTATTTTTGCTGAATTAAAAAACAAAACTGGAAGTACTCTAAGTTTTGTTGTTCAAAAGAAAGTGAAAACGATGAAAAATAATCTTAAAAGCGCTGACTTACTAGATATGAATGAGTTTATAAGATGCTATCCTTGAACTAACGCCAACTTTTATCGCTTTTTATGTAATTAAGTTTCAAGAATTATATTTCATTTTACACTGTATTAAATTACTGGTATTATTATTATATTAAAATTACTTTAAAAGAATGATTTATAAAAATTATTTTATTTGTTTTGGTTAATAAGAAACTTCATTAGAAATAGTATTTGCTTTGTTGAATGCATTTAACAATAAGGAAATACATACTTAACATAAGCCTTATATAGAAAGCTATTTGTATTTATATTTTTTGATGAAATTAATTTAGTCACAAAAATTTTCATTAATTTATTTGACTTAAAATGAAACTGATTGTTGTAAAAGTTGTTGCAATAACTTTATAGTCTGGATATAGTCTCCAAACAGTATTTTGTTTGATAAAAGCTTAGAGAATAAAGAAAATAGAATTTAAATGACTATTTTAGTCAACTTATGAAAGTAAAAATTCACCCAATCATTAAAACAAAGTTTCTATTTTGTTGAGCTCATCCTCAACATACTATGGTATCATTTATTTTGGCAAAGATATCATCTCTGATTAAGCATTTCCTGTGTCTCGCAAGGATTCTCCCAATTCTTCATTTCTATTTATAAACTCGGAAACCTTTTACTATCATAGTTGAGAGCAGACGACTTTGAGGACATAAATAAAATTCAAACAATTTTGTGAGTTATGCTTATTCCACCATTTTTTGCAATATTATAAAAAACCATTTGATATTTAACAAAGTTTATAAACTAGTTTTGAATTTTAATTTTCACAATCAATTTATTAATAATTATTAAATTAATTATTGTAATGTTATTGCCTGAACATAATGAATATCTATTTATAATATTTGGAGAATTTTTTCATTTTATATCCAAAGATAATACTCTTCGTATTGGCGCTGCTCTTGATATTTCATTACCTGTAATATTTCAATTAATCTATTATTATAACTATAAGAATGACATAAAACCCACTTTTCTTAAAGTATTTCAAATGATGTCGGGTT